>JAOBAT010136442.1:0-10301 GCA_026413305.1 Hydrozoanthus tunicans | reverse complement strand
CTGATATTGATAAATGAAGTGTCAAGGTACTCTCTGATGTAGGTTTCAAAAAGATTCAACAGGGTAGGTAGAGATTATGATTTTTTTGAAAAATGGCTAATTTGGGTCTTGAGCTTTACCGTGAATTTGACCCGAATCTACTCCCAGACCTCTCTCAACCAAATGACTTGACATCAAATTTATATGCATAGAGTGAGAGGAGCATCAAAGAGGTTTTCTATGATCAAACTCATTTGGCACCAGAGCTTGCTATTTTGATTTTATAGATCTTCGAATGTACCTACTATAAGGCAGGATTTTGGAGCTCTGAAGGCAAATATAGGAAACCCCCCTGTAACTTTGGAACAAAAAATTAGACAAGGAAACCAAAGTGGCTTTTACAATATCTCATCAAACCCAACGTCTGTGCCAAGTTTCAGCAAAATCGGTTAACCACCACTTTGGTCCCCTGGAGCACTTTCTCAGACAGAGCCTCTAATTCTAAGTTCTAATTCATTTTAGTTTGTGAGTTCAGAACATGGTCGGTTTTGGTCGGCCTCGAAAGGGAGCCCATATAGTAGTTCAAAGGACTTCTTGTCGACCTTCTTTACATCTTGCCATAGCCTTTCACCGAAAACCATTAATACCATTTTAAAGAACCATCTTTGTACTCATATTCTATGTCAAGCATTTCTCTGAAATAAAAAGTTTTGGTCCTGAACGAGCAAAAAAGTTGTGGTGTACTTCCACGTCACTTTTGAGACACAAATTTATGGTAAATCAAAAGTTCAATATCTCCCATGTTATCTCTATTGACAGTTAACTATTCATACAGAGTGAAAATCTTTTATAGCTGGTTTGATATTTTTTTAAAAAACAAATTGGTCTCATTGATAAATCTGGTTGGGGTTTCCCTTTTTTGAATCTGGGGAATTTACGATGAAAACGTGCTAACGAATTTAACTTGCGGAATTTATTATCAGGATGGATGAGGTTTAGGAGTGAGGTGAGCTCGCTCATTCACTCGGCTTTAAACTTTTAAACTAGGAATTGATGTATGCTATAATTTACAGGTTACAGGTTTTTTTCAATTTAAACAGACATTAAAATTCTAAGAACCATTTGCGGCTCAAATCGATAAGAAAACCTAATAACTATGAGTCTCGGTCAAATTTACTGGTTCTTATAAACAAATACCAGTGTATTTAACCTTTTATACGCAATCTTTTCCACTCAGGTGAATAAAACAATTACTTCACTGGACTTATCACTCAATGGGATTGGTGATGGTTGCACAACTGCATTTGCAGAAGCAATGAAAACTAACTCAACAATTAGGTCACTGGACTTATCCCTCAATGGGATTGATAATGGTGGCGCAGCTGCATTTGCACAATCAATGAAAACTAACTCAACAGTTACTTCACTGAACTTATCACGCAATTGGATTGGTGATGTTGGCGCAGCTGCATTTGCAGAAGCATTGAAAACTAACTCAACAATTACGTCACTGGACTTATCACTCAATGGGATTGGTGATGGTGGCGCAGTTGCATTTGCAGAAGCATTGAAAACTAACTCAACAATTACTTCACTGGACTTATCACTCAATGGGATTGATAATGGTGGCGCAGCTGCATTTGCACAATCAATGAAAACTAACTCAAAAGTTACTTCACTGAATTTATCACGCAATTGGATTGGTGATGGTGGCGCAGCTGCATTTGCAGAAGCATTGAAAACTAACTCAACAATTACTTCACTGAACTTATTACGCAATGGGATTGGTGATAGTGGCGCAGCTGCATTTGCAGAAGCATTGAAAACTAACTCAACAATTACGTCACTGGACTTATCACGCAATCGGATTGGTGATGGTGGCGCAGCTGCATTTGCAGAAGCATTGAAAACTATCTCAACAATTTTTTCACTGAACTTATCACACAATGGGATTGGTGATGGTGGCGCAGCTGCATTTGCAGAAGCATTGAAAACTAACTCAACAATTACTTCACTGGACTTATCACACAATGGGATTGGTAAAGGTGGCGGAACTGTATTTGCAGAAGCATTGAAAATTAACTCAATTTTTTCACTGAACTTATCACACAATGGGATTGGTAATGTTGGCGCAGCTGCATTTGCAGAAGCAATGAAAACTAACTCAACAATTACTTCACTGGACTTATCACTTAATGGGATTGGTGATGGTGGCGCAGCTACATTTGCAGAAGCAATGAAAACTAACTCAACAATTACTTCACTGGACTTATCACTTAATGGGATTGGTGATGGTGGCGCAGCTACATTTGCAGAAGCAATGAAAACTAACTCAACAATTACGTCGCTGGACTTATCACGCAATCGGATTGGTGATGATGGCGCAGCTGCATTTGCAGAAGCATTGAAAACTAACTCAACAATTACGTCACTGGACTTATCACTCAATGGGATTGGTGATGGTGGCGCAGCTGCATTTGCAGAAGCAATGAAAACTAACACAATAATTACGTCACTGGACTTATCACTCAATCGGATTGGTGATGATGGCGCAGCTGCATTTGCAGAAGCATTGAAAACTAACTCAACAGTTACTTCACTGAACTTATCACACAATTGGATTGGTAATGGTGGCGCAACTGCATTTGCAGAAGCAATGAAAACTAACTCAACAGTTACTTCACTGAACTTATCACACAATAGGATTGGTGATGGTGGCGCAGCTGCATTTGCAGAAGCAATGAAAACTAACTCAACAATTACTTCACTGGACTTATCACTCAATGGGATTGGTGATGGTGGCGCAGCTACATTTGCAGAAGCAATGAAAACTAACTCAACAATTACGTCGCTGGACTTATCACGCAATTGGATTGGTGATGGTGGCGCAGCTGCATTTGCAGAAGCATTGAAAACTAACTCAACAATTACGTCACTGGACTTATCACTCAATAGGATTAGTAAAAGAGTGATTGATAAGGTTTTTGATGGTACGTTGCCTAAAGCATTTGAGGTGATGCAGCTGAGAAATTGGTAAGGTGAAATGATGATTTCTGAAAATGTTTTTAAGTTAAAACATTAATATTAGAATATTAATTATCATTATCATTATTATTATCATTAGTTTGAGGACAAGTTCTGCCAATGAAAGACCTAGTAAACTAACTGATTAAAGTTCACTCAGACTTAGTTTGACAATTTAAAACATAATGTTACCTTCGGATATTTTCGTTAAATATTGGTATTTGGCCAATATTAATTTTTCAGTTTTTAAGTTTTTGAGTTCCCAAAGAAAAACGCAGCAACATTTATATCGGATTAGCACGAAACGATCGTGAGACTTTTTAAATTTACCAGGGACTTAAATGCAGTTTTTATTCCTGGAAATTGAGTTTTAGTTTCTTGTGCTTTTGATTATCTATTTAGTCTGTTTTCATAATTTTACTTTCTTGAAATTGGATATTTTGTCTTAGTTGCTTTTATGTCTAACTATATTTTCAGTTTGCTTTCCAAGACTCCCAATGAACGTGACAGTGAAGACAAGCCTGTAAAGGTTTGTAACAAGATTAATTGACGTTTACAAGCCCTTCAGTTGCTCTCTTTTCTAAGCAGTAGGAAACAGACTGACATAATTGAAGTGCATTAAGATCAAATGCTTTTAATAACTGCCGTTTTTGTCTTTGAACGTATAATCGCTTAGCTTCTGTTACAGATATAAGAATTATATCACATAACTGCATTGTAACTGAAAGTGTGTCACTAAAAAGATATCAGGGAACATAACCAGCTTCAAGCATACCGGCTTTGTAACTTTTAATTCGATGTGTGAGTACTTTGAAATGTTTTAAATTACAATTTCTCCGTCAGCAGACACATATTGAGGAAATGAAGGCCGTCACGAAAGAATATCTTCTATCTCCACTGATTGTTGAAGTCATCAGCAGCCCTGGCCAACAGCATTTATTCAGTTTACTAATGAAGGAATGCCGTTTTTGGTCGAAAGCACTACGCTGTATCGATTATTCATTCATCTTATTGGAAGACTGTTTTAGGTTAACAGTTTCTCGTAGCCTACATATATTCTATCTGTACATCAGCCTCCACACTCGATTTATGAAGGTGGTGCTAAGATGCCTCACGGGTCCCGCGCCTGATGAACTGAAGAAAGAACTTAGCGGCGAAGTACGCTACTTTGTGAAGACCGTTTTAGAAAAAATTGTTTTAGAACACCACATGTTTAGAGACATGAGCTATGCGTTTTCGGTAATAAATGAAAATGTAGAATGCCAAAATCATGGACTACAAAGATGTACAGAAGACAGCTGTATTCAGCTTGTCCCACTAGGCGAGGGCAGCGATGCTGCTGAGACAGCATCCGGGAACTGGTGTTACAAGGATGAGGTAAAATACAGAAGTTTGTTAACTTTAGTTTTTGCCCTTTTATACCTTACCTAGATACACATCTTTTCCTTTAAACGATTTTTTTCTAAGTCAAATCATTTTAGAGTTTAACAAAAATCCTTATTGCAGTTTTCTTGTTGTTGTAAGTTTTAAATAATCATACAGTGTATTAAATGACGTCATGATGTGCTGTCCTTAGTTAACCCAGCTCTTTTCTTCTTTTTGGTATTTTCGAAACAGTGTTACACAAAAAAGCTTAGAGAAGCATCGTTGCAATGAAATCGTCACAAAAACAGCTCAAACTCTCTTAACAAATACCACTGAGCTACCTGTTCGAACAACTTTTTAAGCTTAATAACTTTCCTTTCAATCGGCACAAATTTGTTTGTGAGTGCATTAATTAAAACAAGAAAAAAGGTGTATTACTATTGTATCTTCAAAATTTAGCAGGAATCAATAAAAACAACCCTAAAATTCTCATAAGCACCATGAGTGAGCTAGCTGTTAAGTAACTTAATGTTGATTGCTAGTCAGCCATTGTTTCAGACTCATTTTCTGTTGAAAAACGCAAAAAAGATTTAAAATCCGTGTCTGTTTCCTTAAAACGTCTTTTGTGAAAGTTTGAGAGTGGTAAACAACGTTTTAGCCATTTGATCCTTTTTTTTGTTAAACAGGAAAAGAAAAAAGTTCCACAACCTGTTGATCTGCTTCGTCTTGCACTCGACGTACGCCAACAAAGAAAGGCGTTGGGCGAAGCGCTAGGCTTTCAGAAGACGCACCGGCGCTCTTTTGACGTTCCAATAATAAGTGACGAACAAAACTGCTTCAAAATGCTGATGGAAATATTTCACGATGATGCTGTTAGCGCTGGTTTCTTGACTTATGAGGACCTCACCAAAGCTCTCATGGACGTCCGCGTACAAAGAGACGACTTAGTAATAAAGCACTGCACAGGTATTTTACATTTGATGACCATTTAGGGACGGACAAATGATCTGGTGGGGGGGGGGGGGGGGGGGACTTGAAGATTTTGTAAAAAAGAAATGGGGTGCCACCCAAGACAGAAAAAAGAATCTTGCCCAAAACCTATAAAGAAAGTGTACGTAAATGGGCAATAAATTTGTTTTTTTTTTCTGAAGCTTGACTGAAAAAAAAGTTACAAAGAAATCATTCTTCCACGACCCCGCCCCCCTCCCCCACGAGATAAACTGGTCCGTCCCCCTTTTTTTTGTTAACTATCCGTGGTGTCTCAATATCAAATACCAAAAAGGTGCTCTCTTTGTATAGAAATAGTCTCTGAGTTTTGGAGTTTTTTTTTTTTTTGCTTTGTTTTAGACATTTTTGCTCCACTTAGCATTTGCAAGAGGTGGAAGAATCAATATAGATTTCGTATGATTACTTGAAGGCTACTATCTGATGACTAAATTTTTAACGTTGATCTCATTGGTACGAAAACAAGAAAAAAAAGGCTATTGGACAATTTAGATCGATAAAATGGATTTCAAATTCAACAAGTTCAAACTGTTCTTGTTACAGCTGTGTTGTTTACTTCAAGATCTAGATTGTCTCCGCAAGAATGATTCGCAAGCCAAAGTTTATACTGTATCAACCAGTTGCTACTAAAAATAATCTCTTCCTCAAGTTTAGAAAGAAAAAAACTCTACATCAGTGAAGTGTCATGGTGTATAAACAGATTCCTACATTTAAAAGCATCGAAGCTAAAAAATTGCAAAAGCAGTGGGGAGTAAACACGAGACAATAATTCACAACAAATTTATTATCTTGCTACGCTACTGAGACTTGGTCACTTAGCTTACAAAAGTTGCCTCCAAACATAAAATAACTTTAATCGAACAGACGTGACAAGAACATTTACCATGTTTTCACAAGATGTCTTGCACTCTTCTCGACAGCTGCCGAGGCTTGGCTGCGTTTGCTAATTGAAAATTGGCTTATTTTGACGAATTTCTATCGAGCCGCTCGTCAAGCCGAAATAAGCTTTACCAAATCGATTTTTTGTTAGCATTGAATATATGTATTGAAGTCGTGAAATTCGAAGTTTTAGCCAATCCTGAATTTTACTCATAGGGTAAAGATTGTTTTAAAATAGGGTCGCAATTTCGGTTTTTGAAGTTCGAAATTTTAGCAAATGTTATCACAAGTAATTTCAAACCAAAAATTATCCTTTTCCATCTCATAAATCAAATTAGAAAACAAAGAAAAGCGTTTTTTCTTCTTTATCTTCACGAGAGTCACGATTGTTTTACCCTCGTTTGCGGCGCCATTATGATGATTTTTCCACTTCACGAGCTGTCTGGAAATTCTCGAGCTTTTCTCGAAATTGAAAAAACTCCTGAATTTTAAAGTTATACCTCGTTTCTCATCGGGGTCGATTTTTTGAACTTGTGCCATATTTCCCGTTGTCACGCAGTCCCTACAGAGAGTCGCTCGTAAGAGCTAGTTGATACATGTAACCAAAGGCACAAATGGAATGAATGTATAATCAACTTGCGTTACATTGTTTTTAGGGGAGAAAACATTATCCAAAACGTTTGATATTAGTCCAAGCGATGAGGATATCACTCTACATCACTATGGATGCACACTCGTGATACCAAAGGGTGCCTTAGAGACACAAGCGAAAGTTTGTTTAAGCTTTCTTAGGTCCGGCCCTCCAAAGCTGGATTGTATATCACCTGTTTTACATGTCGAGAGCGATCCTAAAGACCTTCACTTCAAACGACCTGTTAAGATATCTCTCCCTGTTGTCTGCGATGTTGAATTGATAACATCTCAAGTTGCAGTAATGTGTCGTCAGAAAGGAATATGGACAGAAAACAGCAAGACTTACCTATCATTTCCAGAGACGAGTTTTGAAACCACTCATTTCAGCAGCTGGGTAATTGTTGTTATCGAAGGGAAAAAACAACGCATAAAAGAACTCTCCGGCTATGCCTTTGGCAAAGAAACAAACAACAAGTTGGAGTTGCGGGTGTGCCTTTGTTATAATGTTGAGTCGGAACGTAAGGTAAATGTCTGTTTATAGTAATAATGATAATAATAATGATAATAATAATAATACTAATAATACTATTAGTTGTTGAGTTAATAGTATAATTTTAATTCTTAGATATACTAATTTACCTAAAATGAAGTTGCTTTTTACTTGATTTATTAGTTTGTGACAGGTCTTAGTCGAACTATGCTTTAAATTTCTTTAAAAGAAAGCCCGTTATTCTTTATCGTTGATTTGTAGCGTGATAAATGATGTTTTCATCAAGCAGAGCTAAGTATAAACAATTCATTTGGCAACATATTTTTTTCTAGATGCAAACAATATACGATATTTGCAGCCAAAAGAGTGCGTGTTTTGTTGCGTAGTATTTCCTTATTTTCTTTTTACTATTTATAAACTATTTCACAACCAAGAACTCGCGTTGTCATAGAAGGCATTAAAGGCTCAGCAGTTATCATGACATCATTACCTTCATGTGTTAAAAATACAAGTCGATGCCCAATGAAGAGCCGTTTAAAGCACGTACTCAGTACCGATACAATATAGACATCTCAAATCGTTTCAAGGTAACTATAAAAAATATCACGTAAAGTTTCGAACCATGTTGTTAATAATATAGAACATGGTATGGCAAGTATAATAACGATCGTTGTTTGTAACTTGTGAAAACCAGAATTATGTTTCTTCCTGAATGTTTCTTTGATCAGGTTGACCATTCTTTTTCTTTCGTGCAGACATTACGAGACGATTACTGCCGCCTTGGTTTTTACGAGAAAGATGTGTCTGGAACTTTCAATGCAGCAGAAGGATATCAAGTAGCAGTCAGGAGTTCTCTCCAAACGGATCAAGCGTCCTCAGTGTTAGCTCGGATTTCCCCTGATGAAGTGGTATGCGTTTATAGAGATTACTTCATGGTAATTGCACGTGATGCGCAGTAGTTCCAACTGCTTTAAGACAACTCACAAAGATAGCATTGGTATAGCGCAACATCGACGAGCTTAATTCGTTCGAATTACAAAATTAGCTTAGCGAATAAAACTGTACAAAGTACAAACTAAACACAGAACTTGTTCATGAATGAACAACCAGTGCGCCGTAGGTGCTTTTTACAAAACTAAGAGTTTTTTTAAAAACATTTTTTGTCGCCGCTTCAGCGTACCTACAGAGGCGTAGCTAGCCAGCTCAAATTTGTAAGCCCGTTCAGCTATAAGCAACAGGCTCAAAAATGTCCCTTAAAGTTATTAATGATTTTTTCAAAAAGTTTGTGAGCCCGGGCAGCTACGCCCTTGACGTAGTTTTTGACTGGGTAATATCGTTTTTCTCACAGTTAAATTTAAATTCGCAGATTGTGGTTGGCTAAAAGAAACTAATGAACGAACAAGAATTTGAATGACAATATAGGTAGAATAGATAAATATTTTATACTAAACGTCTTCAATCTTTGTGATCATCTTCAGAGTTAAACTGTTTCAAAAATTGCCGCGCCTTTTGTATGTTCCTGCCGGTATGCATAAAATTAAGTTACGTTACTCGAGTTCCCTTTGGAACAGAATATTAATTAAGTCTTAAGATTGTACTTGTTTGTCAAGATCCGGATGGGTGGCTACGATGAGCCTTGACAATGCGTGATGAAAAGGTAAACACTTTTCAGGCGGAATTATGGCAAACAAAAAATTATCAACTTTTGGAGTGAATCTTGATATGTATGGTCAGATGCTAAAATTAAAATTGACTTCTCTCTGCTTGCAATTTTAAATGTAGCAACTCTAAAGATAATTGATGAACCTTACCCGCCATGTACACTGAAATAGGAGGAAATGCTTGTATAATGTTTTGTAATAAGTTAGGATAGTTTTTTTGTTTAACAACTTCGTCATGTGTTGTTGCCGTCTCTGCTCATAGAATGAATGAATTAATAAGCAATATCGTAATAATTTAAAGATAAAACGGTCTTAGTTCAACTTTCACTATAATATAAAAGCAACTCCAATTCAATATGCTTACGCATTTGTGTATACATGATTTTTTAAGATGTTTGACAAGGGTGATTTGTATGGCAAGTGCAGACTTGTCAGCTATTTCTACGTCACCTGGGACCATCCATTTCCATCAAGAACACGAGTTATTTTTAATGTAAAGAATGGGATGAAGAGATCTAGTAAGATTAGATCAAGCCTTCAGCTACAGTTCTATCTGAGGGAAGAACCTAAAGTACAAGGAGTTCCTAACATTCAGGTGAGACTTACCTATTATTGAAATACTAAGTTCTTTCGGGCATTTTAGGACAACAACAACATTTTTGTCTTAGTACTCAGATGAAAGAAGTAACACTAAGTACAAAATGCAAAAGGTATTACAATTTCACAGAGGTAAAGTACAAGCTACTTAGTAATAGGAAAACCAACCGAGCTAAGTAGTTACTATACGTTTATACATTGGTAAAAGTCCTAAGGCACTAGAAGTATATAAAAAAGGGAGTAAAAAGGGTATTAAAAGAAGATGTTTAATAAGAACAAACAAAACTTACAAACAAACAAAGAGCATCCTATGAATGCCCACAAGGGACATGCAGAAAATAAAACGAGTTGCCGCGCTTCGACTTGCTCGTAGAAAATCTTTTTATCTTCTAACTCTCCAGTATTACAACATATAAATTCGAGTGAGGCCATACCACTAGAACGGGATATAATCCAAATGTCGCTGATCTACAGCATTAAAACAATCTCTAGGCTCGGGCCGAGCCGTACTATCCTTAATATCCCACAACCAAACTCCCAGCTGGCCCCGTAGCTCAGTTGGTTAGAGCGACGTAGATCTTTTTCGTCGATCGTGGGTTCGAATCCCACCGAGGTCAGAGGTTTTTTCTCTTTCCTTGTGTGAATTTAAGGAATCCTTAATAATCCCG
>JAOBAT010136431.1:0-11923 GCA_026413305.1 Hydrozoanthus tunicans | reverse complement strand
TGATGCTTGAGTGCTTTTCGTGAAGTTCACAACTTGCTTGAGACCAAAAAAACAAGCAAGGAAATTGTTCATTGATAGATTTTTCATATCGAAGTTGTGTAGCTCTCTGCTACAGAGGTAGTTATCGTATCAATAGCGTGCTTTTTATTGGCTTGACCAGTTGACTGCAAGCCGGCAAGGCCGCTCAAAATGTTTTTACTAAATATAACTTATGTCCAAGCCTTTAGCTGTCGAAACAACCAACGCTTAGGGGACTACTGAGTCGAATGTTTCGGCCATCTTGAACCTGAACTCCTCAGCGTGTAAATTTAGTTTTTCGAAAGTTTGTGAGCTTGGATATATACTGGGAACGAATTGGGAAAGAATTATTCCCCAACTGTAGAAGATCGTGCGTATAATAAATATCAAATAGCACAGATAACTCAACTTTTTAAAATGTAAGGTTTTTTTATACATTAAATGACCCAGACACTACTATTTTGCCGACTTATGTAACACACTAGCTGTGGTTATACTGTTTCACGTGTTTAAATTCACCTGTTAGTAGTGACAGTAGCAAGACTGACACCCAATAAAGGTCAAAATATCAAACATGGTTAAAATTAAATAAACACAAACAAAAGCCATTAATGCAAAGTGTTTTACCATCAAATTCACTTGCATAAGCGGCTTTACAAAATAGAGACTAAAACGTACTCCAACAAAGCATAATACAATAAATATAAAATAAACTCTAATGAATAACGCTAATATACACGCTTTTTCATAAGAACAACTTTATAAGAACAACGAGGCTCGGATTGGCCAAAATTTAAGAACAATTTAAGAACAAGCTGAGGCTCGGGGCTCGTTCGAGCAACTTTTTTAGCTTTACAAAAATGATTTGCAATTTTTCGCCGGAATTGAGATTAGTTAAGCTTTAATGTCGTTAATACAGCGGAGTATTGAGACAATCAGCAGACGCAACGTAATTTAATTTGACCAAACTGTAAGAGTTTGAATACGAAACCAATCCTAGAATAGTCACTGGAAGTCGTCTCGGAAAAATGAATCAGGGAATGAATTGATCAAGAAATAGAAATTTAAACGTATATTAACAAATGTAATGTATTGCAGTACCTTGGACTTGGACTTTTTCGATTTAAGCCACGCATATAGAAATAAGAAAGGATTAAGAACAATTTGAGCCTCAAATCGCCAAAAATTAAGAACATTGAGCCTCGGCCAAATTTAGTAGGTCTTATAAAAAAAAAAGCGCGTAAAACAGGAGTTAACGTTTCTCTAGAATCAGTGACCGGCACTTATAGTTGCTTGAAATCAACAAAACATTTGTTTGTAAAGACAGACATGACAACTTTCTAAGTAGAAAACTTTTATAACCTAAACTGAGACTTTTAACTTCAATTCCGACTAAACGCATACGAGAGCTTGGCAAAATTGTCACATCCCGTTTTCGCTCCTTTTAGCGGAGTTTAATAGGTTTTATCTAACGATGCCGGATAGTTTTATCAAAACGCAATTTAGACCTCGTCCGTAGTTATAAATGCAACACAAGTAGTTTTAATGCCTTTGCACAGCGCTTGATCATCTGCTCAAATTCTCAAATATCTGCATTTTTTCAGTTCTTCGAAGTCTATTTCAGCCTCAACGTAGGGCTTGACAACTTTCGTCAGTAGAATCATCTCGTCCTGTTTGACCTTCCAACACGACAATACTTCGTCAATACTAACAGCAGGAAGACTTGCTTCGTTTACTTGCTCTTCCAATAGCTTTTTGTTATAGTTCGAGACCACTTCTCTCCTCGTCGTCTCCCAACTTCTCGTTCTCCTAATTTTGTCTGTTACCAACCCTCCTCCACCGAAGGTTTTCTCAGAAAGATCATCAAGACTTTTGACACTAACCATTTCGGATTCATTTTTGTTCACTTGAGCTGAAGTTGTCTTTCTTTCCAGTTGATTTTTCCCGTCCACTATTGTAGGTAGCTTTGAAGGTTGAGCCGCTTTTGGTCTAACGAGCTTTTCTGAGCTTTGGATTTTTATGACGGGAGTTTTGTTGGAAACTAGAGTTTTTCGCGATTGAGCAACGATTCCTACTCTTCGTTCATGCTGTTTCAAGTTCTTGTTGTTTATCGCAATCTTGTGTCTTTCTTGTTCAAGACGTTCACTCGAAGCTTTAGGTGTTTGATTCGACGAACGTACAATATTCCATGACTTCTGGTCTGCCTCGATTTTGTTAAACATCTTTTCGAGAATTTGCACAGCTTTTGAAGTGTGTCTGTTAGAATTATTCGTGGAGAACACACGTTTCTGGCAAGACTGCTTTAGTTTCTTCGAGATTTCTCTCAGCTTGCACGAGCTTGCATTTTGTCTCCCCTGTGGCTCGGGTTTCCAAGTTTTGAACCTTAACATGGCCTCTTCCTCGATCTTCTGCCCATCAAAGCTTGCTTTCCACATTCTGGAGGGCCTGGAGAATTCTTTTTGCTTGTTTCCAATAAACAGCTTTTCATCTAAGGTTTCGGAAGAATGCGGTGAGTTACGGTGCTAAAGTTTTGTTTACGACCTCTGTGAAGACATTTTTACTAAGAGGAATTAGCTAATTAACGCATTTATTGCACTGTTTACAGGCATAGTTTTGCGCATTCTTGAAATATTTTGCATACTTTAATCACACCGCCCAAAATACATAGCCACCATTCAATCGGATAAGTCGTCCTCGAGAAAACAAAGATGGTACGTTGTTTGGTTAAAAAGATGGGGTCGCTTGATTAAGTAGAGTTAATCATGAAATGCAAGGTTTTTAAATGAAGCTTCCTGAAAAATTTCCTCAGCCGGCAAAAATCTTGAATGATTGCGGATATCGAACAAACATTCCTGTTTACTGTGGTTTCTGCGTTTTTTAGACGGCAATTGTCTACACAACCTTTTGTTTTTTCAATTTGCTTATTTGATTTATTTTTTGGCTAATGTTTACGGCCTTTGTGTAAATAGTTAAGACAGGCATTTTTCGCCATTGTTTTTCTTTGTTGGTTTTGAAGTACTTTTGTTTCGCAAAATGACGCGGACAGGTTTTGGTCAAAAGAGTAAAAAGGAAAGAAGGGAATTTATGTCGTTTGTAAACAATAGCACCGGTACCTATTTCTAAATTGTTACACGCGACAGATCAGTGTTTGGAAGTTTCATTAGGTACTAGGAAACATAAGAGTTTAAAACAGCACGTGCTCAAAAGACAAACAAACATTTATTGTTTTATCTTTTTTTACCGACACCTGTCCAGCTAGCCTATCCTCTTGAATACAACATTAACAGCTGGGACAAACGGCTTCACACAGCCTAGCTGTCCACCGATATGGTGTGGAAAAGTTAGGCCGTACAAATTATGTCCATCTTTCGCCGCGAGGCCGGGGATCGAAATTGGGGCCTCGCGTTTGGCAGTCGCTTATACCGACTGACCCAAGGACGGGTCGTACATATTTTAAATGCCATCTTTCTTACTCGAGCTATTCTTAGACTGCTGTCCTGTTTTTTTTTTAACTAGATATTGCAGCACCGATGCGTTCTTTCAGGTCTCCATTGTGCACAAATATATAGAACAAAAGGCCGGCTTTTTTGTACGGAGGCGGCGGCTCAGAAGGTGCGTGTTTGACCCCGTTCCGACGCGCTTGCGGCTAATACCAAAGAAAATAAAGAACTCGCTCGTCTACTAAGACCACGTTTGAATTTTTATATTTGCAGGCATAAACTGTAAAATATAAATGCTGCTAAAACTAAAAAAAACAACAGTTACTGATCATCTGCAGGACTCCCAAGCTGTGCACATTTTGGCTCCATATTTTAAAATTCTTCAGCTAGCAATTGCAGAACAATTTTGGAGGAGCCATTCATTTTGTGAGCACTGTAATTAACTGATCGGTCATGAGCAGCATAAAAGCAAGGAATATAAATGAAATCGTCACTAATAGTTGTGAATTTGTGGCACACGCCACGTTCTTAATAACAATCCGCACGTGCGCGCATACAAAGTTATTTCGCAAAGACAAAGAAATGTTTTTCCCAGTTTCATAAAGCTGCGACACAAATTAAGAGTTGCGTATGCAAGAAATGCTAAAAATCTCAGTTACATATTTTTTGAGCCTCCGTTTCAGAAAAGCTAAGAAACTGTAAGAGGTATATTTTGTTTATTTGGTACTCTATAGTGTTTAGATTTTGCTTGCTTTTTGTTGTTCGTGTTGTTGATTTAGTTTAGACCTTAAGCACCAACCGTCCGTGTATCCACGGAGGACAACCGGAAATCAAATATGAGTAGTTGACGCGTACCTGCACATGTCATGCGGCCGTGGTGATCGTCACCGAGGCAGCCAAGAAGTCTTTCACCTCTGTGACAATCACCAAGAACACATGAGTGTGCCGGTTGGCCTCCGTGGAAACACGGACGGCTTGCGCTTAAGGTCTCTAATGTTAGAATCTCGGGAACAATAACCGGCAGATTTTGACAAAGTTTTTTTCACTGCTGTTCCTTGTTAAGAAACGTCTATCCACTGGCATAACAAAATATTTCGTGTCATAGGCACTTATATGTATTCTTGTGAAAAAAGAGTGTATAGTGGGTTTTAGCAACAAGCGCTTTCGGGAAAACCTCAATGGTACCAAGCCCGTAGCCAGAACTCTTGTGCAGGAGGGTGCAATTGAACGACTGTGAGTCTAGATGGACCAAATGAGCGGCAAAGACGCGGGACCCTGGGGGAGGGGGGGGGGGTCCGGGGGTATAATGCCCCTCCCGGGAGTTTTAGAAAATTAGAGTGACTGAGACTGACACATCGGCAGCCAGAACCAACTTGAAAACGTCGAAAATATCAATTCTTCTCAACTGCAATATCGACTTTTTTTAATTTCAGAGAACAACACATCTTTTGCTTAATTTCACACAGTGAATCAGGGTAGAACTGATTTTATATCGCCGTGCATTTTCTTAATTAACTCGATAGTGTCTTCAATTAAGTGGACGCAGGGAATGATAATGCTTTTTTGCTCACTTGGTTAACAAAAAAGCGGACCTTAATCGCAGTCTTTTGGGGGTGCGAGCGCGCCCAATTCAGATCCGGGCCTGCCAACGCTTTATAAAAAAGTTCATTGTGTTTTTAAATTTTTGACTTTTGCTGTATTAAGGTTAGAGACGCTCTTCATATCGTGAACAACTGTTAATGACTGTTTTTCTGACACCCGAATTGATGTAGTATCGAGAATTCAAACGAGAGATGCTTTATCTTGTATGCGCTCGTATAGCTTCACTTGCGTGCCTGTTCTCTATGCTGCAAGTGATCGAAATATTTTTGAGTTTACATATTTTTAAACTCCATTCAAACACTGAACTAGGCCAATTGCAAAGAATTTAACGTTCAGTTATAGCCAAAATTAATATCGAGGAGATTTTATCTGCAACTGAAACATGCAAAATGCCGAGAATTGAACAATCCAAGTCGATTCTTGCCAATGATATTTTGTCAGAGGCGGATACAGGATTTCAAAAAAAAGGGGAGGGGAGGGGGTGGATATTCACGCCGATTTCAGCGCGAATGCCATTGTAAAAGGTGACAACACCTTCAATCTTTTTGAAACCAAAAGGCGACTATGAAGAGAAGAGACAACTCGGCGTATGTGAGCTCTAACGTCTTCTTCGCACTGACAAAGTTCAAAATGTGTCCCGACTTCTTCAAACAGTGTCTCAGTCCATTTGCCAGACTTTTAGTTGAAGCGATCGCCATTCGACGGCTCGCAGATCCATTTTGTGTGATTACAACAAACTCGTAGAATCCCAATATGGTTGCTAGTGTTGAGTGCCTCTTAGCACATCGACCGCGTTTTGAACATAGTCTCGGCGCATCGATAACGTACAGTCGTTCGCGGGCTCTAAAATCATTGATTATCTGTAAACTAACTTTGCCTGTTTTGTTGACGCTCAGCGACAAATTTTTGATAAATCGTATCTTTTTGTTATATTATTTTCTTCGGTAGGGTAAAAAGGTGGGTGGAAGCCCCCTCTGTATGTCCGCCCCTGTTAGTGTTCACATACATAGTCTGTGACTCCACAAAACCACTACAAGTTCTTCTCCCTAAGTATCGTTGTAAATTGAAAAACAATTGTATATGAGTAGCAGAAGTTCTTACAAATTGAATAAGTCGATCCAAATTAACGATTTCCTGAACTGCTGGACCAATATTACAAGTTTTTGCTTTATTGTTCGCTGATGAATGAACCAAACTGCGTTTTCGTACGTACGAACAATAAACCATTATGCGGCGATGAATGCACCGCAAAAACAAGAACTGTTAGCACATTTCTCTTTGTTATTCTTGCTGTCCAGACTTACAAATGAAAAATAGATTAACCAACTTTTCAATGTAATTACAAAGATATAATTCAACGCTTTTCCGGAACGACCACTTACTCTAAGTTTGTCAAAGTGCCTTGTGAGGTCTTGGAAGTGAACAAGCCTTAAATTCGCATACATCGTTTCTCATTGTAAATAGCAAGCTAATTTAAAGGTTACTCAGCAAAAGATTACAATTCTGAGAAGAGGCACTGGCAAGACAAAAGAACATTTCTTTTTAAAAAGTTTCATTACACTCAATAGTGTGTTGATTTTGCTCGTTTGCCATAAGCAAAAACTTATCTTGCAAGGAACGGTGGTGGCCGGTGTAACTCAAGAGATAGTAGAAGCCAACAGTCTCAATAATTTACGACTGTGACAGTTGGGCACAAGACAGAGAACACAGAGTCGACTATCGGAGATAAATCAAACTGTAAATTTGGTACAAGTTCCACTGTGTTCGATCCCGTTATGTTAAACAATAGAAAAGCTGAGACGATGCTTTCTGAACAGCTCAGAACTGTCACTGCTCCTAACACTATGGAGCAGCTTAAGTACGAAAAATATTTCAAAGCGATGCAAAAACAAATGCAAACAGACAATAAACTACGATCTTATCACAAAAACAAGTTTCTGGAACAGCAAAAGGCGAAACTGGGAAAAGAGCGAGGTGAAACGATGCAAACGCCCGGCAACAAAGGATCTGAACCTACACACTTGCCAAAAGACACCAACTCGAGTGATTTCGCGACAAATTCAAGAGTGAAAAGCGTGAAAATCTCGGACTGCAACCCAAACCTGAACAGAAAACCACTCTCCGACTTCGAGTTTTCTCCCGACCAGGGGAGGGGTGGGGGCGAGAGCAGTGTTGGTTCTGGCAAATCATCTATTAACTGCAATTTCGGGACTATCATTGGTCAAAAAATTCGGAAAAGCTCTCGTCATCTCGTCGCAGAGCTCTGTCAACCGCCAATAAACGAAAGTAGGAAGAAAGTGGTAACTTTTTCCGAAGACACTTCATCTGTTTCCTTAACTACAGCCGATGTACAAAGGGCACCGCTCTCTGAAGAAACGGCATACTTTAAGCCAAAGTTTTCACCCACGTCAAGTAGAAACCAGAATCAAACTTGCGCAATCAAGAAAAATGAAAGCGAATTTGACAAACTGTATGGAATTGTGACGACTGAATATGTGGGCGCTAAAACGACAGTCCAGAGCCCGCATCTAAATTGTCACAGTCAAGTTAAACCTAACGGTGAGAACGGGCAAAGCACACAGTTAGGAGAACGTGTAAAAGTTCACAAGCATTTTTCTGCCAAGACAATAAGTACAAAACCAGTTCTGAAATGTTCGGTTTTACAAGAACTGTCAACGAGCAACACTAAAAAAACAACACGAAACAACAACAGGCAGAAAACATACGAACTTCACCGAGTAACCATTGATCAATCGAAGGCTTTTACGGAAAACACGGCCTCTCATTTTGGCCACGAGATTGGTGGCCTACCATTAATAAATACCCAAATTACTGGACGTTCGGCACTGACTTATCCTGTTCGTCGTCGGGAAACCAACAGCACCACAATCAAACGACAACAAACGCTTGGAAAAGTAAAATACGATTTAAACGAAAGCCGAGAGGCTACAAAAAGATACCGCGAACCGTCTTTAGGCGACGCCAAAAGGAGTAATGGCAGAACCTCGAGATTGTTTGAGAACCCAAAGCCGCTCAACTCTATCAAAGCCACCGTTTCACGCTTGCAGCTGAAGAATTTGTCGTACGAAACTGAACACGAAACAACTGCCAGAACCACAACAAACCCACCAGTGACTTGGTCTGTACTGGGTAGAATATTAGGGCTGAAACACAAGCTGAGAAATAGACGAAATCGCATCTTCCTGCCAACTAACCAAGATTTATTCCACCCAACTCTGAACTCGTTCCGCCATACACATTTTGCTGCATGGAGTGCAAGAAAAGTTTCTTCGTCTAGCCTTTGGGCTGATTTAGACAAGTGTAGGTACTTGCGACTAAAGCAACATCAGGAATTACCGGAAAACAATGAACTTATAACCAAAACAAAACGGCTTTCACTTTAACAAACACCAACGAAGATAAAGGGCAAGATGATCGAGATCAATGTTAAATTTTCAAAATAAATCAACTTTACACCCCCTGACTACGCTCGCCCGCCCATCCGCCGGTTATACTCTACAGGGCCGTAGCAAGGGGAGGGCCGGGGGGGGGCGTGCTCCCCCCATCGAGTTTTTTTCCCCCAGTTTCAGTTTGTTTACTATATTACTGCTTCATAGAAAGCGATAGTTACCGACCATGTCAGCGTAAACGATTGGTCCATGAGTACATCCGTTTTTCCGTAAGTTGTCTGCATTTTCGAAAAAATAGACCCTTTTGCTAAGCAAAAAAAAATTCTGTGAAGACCTAAATAAAAAGTTAAGAAAAATTTCTTAGCATCCAATTAAAGGCGGCAACATGAAACTTATCTTCTTAAGAATTAGTATTATGTTCTATTACTGAGGCGGTGGTTTTTTAAATGCCTTTTTGATGGTACAGAATTAAATAAGTTCTGTATACATAAATTTTGCCCTGTCAGGCTCGTACCAGGAGGGGGTCCGATGGTTGCGTACGGTACATGTACGCAACATGTACACCCAAGGTCAAACTTATATACTACTGGCGTTTTGGTTGATCCTCATTTTACACTTTGTATCTTATTCTAAAGAGAACAAATAATATAATCCGTGTAAAAAAAGATGTCACATTCAGCAAATTGCCCCAATCTGAGAAAAACGGGAAATATTTTACTAGTTTTAAATACTCTGATTTTGCTTCCAATGGCGTTTAAAACGCTGGAAAGACGTTTTCAGACAAATTTCCCGGGGGAGCATGCCGCGACCATGCTCGGTCATGCCCGCCCCAGTTTTAAGAGGCTCGCTACGGCCTCTTAAAACTCCCCCTCCCCCCCTGCCCCCACCCCCAACCCCCAATAAATTTGGTTGGTCGGGTTTTAGTGTTCGAAATGAAAAGTAGACAACAAATACAATATAACGAATTGAACGCTTTTTAGTCGTTTCCCTGCACTACTTAGTTTTTTTTTTCACACAATTACAGTAAATATCCAACAAACTAAAACTGGAACTTCATTTATAATTATTATCTTTGCACAGGATTACAGTAAGTTCTCTAACAATTAAGTAGTAGAAACAGATATACATTGCAACGACATGGTTCGTTAACCCTATCAGACTCAGTCGTACAAGTGTTGGTAAATTCTTCCTACAGAACCAAAACTCTTCATTTTACTAGTTTGGGAGGAATTTGCTTTTCATCTCCGAAAGTTCTTTTTATTTATTTGATTCTAGACCACAAGCAGTTCCAATTTTTCTTCTTTAGTTCTTCAGCTGGTCAAGACAAAAAATATAGTTTTCTCACATCTGCTTGGTTTAATGGCTTCGACAAACTAAAGTGGCAAAACGGTGACTGCTCGTAGCCTAATTTGATTCCAATTTCCTCAGCACCAAACGTGTTATTTTGTATTTAAAATGTAAAGAGAAATTAGATGGTGATAAGTGTCTATATGTTAGATACATGCTACACTCTATAGTCTTAGCATTCTATCAACAAACGAGTTGTAAATAAAAAAATTCTATAACAAAGAGTTTGCATTATGGAGTACATTTACTATACTGGAGAGTTTGCCTATTACTGCCTAGTTTGGTCAAAAGTTAAGTAGTTTTGAAAAAGACTCTATGATAGTTTTGATATCAGTTAAATTCAAAATTTCTGCTTTTGCTACAGAGAAACGTTTTTGTAAGAACAACAACTTACTTATGCAATCAAACTAAACAAAGTAGTAATTAAGTAAACACTTCATTTGGAAACAACTTCCTGGAAAAATAGTCTATGCTTGCGTCAGTAACAGAACTTCTAGTAAACAATCCTAAAAAGTTCATGGGTGCATCAGTAGAAGAACTCGTAGTAGCCAGTTGATCCATACTCAGTCGCAGGCCTGTTCCTTCCATGGTCCCTAAATCCTCTATCATCACGCCGACTCCCATGCCTGTCATCATGACGACCATATCTGAAACAACCAATATGACTGTTAGCACTCAAAAAGGTAGATACGAAAATGGCTTCAATGGTATTCAACAAACTTCCTGTGCAGGACCATTTCCTATGGAGTCAATTTTTGACTTTTCAAAAGTCTAAACATAACAAGCAATTCAATGTTTACATACAAATTAATATTCATCTATGCTACCAAAATACAACTGATACACTACTAGGTCATCAACTAAACCCAATGGTTTTATCAAACAAAAACCTCAGTGACTTGGAATGTAATTTTGTGCAGTTTTAGGAAAGGTAATAAAAATTGTCTGCAGTTTTCAGCTTGCTAGAAACAGAATTCTTCTTTACTGTTGTTCATCATGTACGTAGTAAAAACTTATTTTAAATCATTTACAATTGTTTTCACTATCAAGGAATTGGAAGTATGATGGCAAACAAAGTTGAGAGAAAAGAAAGTATATTCTTACCTAAGTACCTAGCATCTAACTAGGAAATTACCAACTAGTTTAGGCTTTAGACATTCCAACACTTATCAAATTTATAAATTTTAGTAAAAGTAGTGATTTTTTCAGGTATTATATAACAACAAGCTGTTTTATTACTAATGGAAGTCTGCATTTACAAATATGTGTTTATCATCTTGTATTGTTCTGTGAGAAGAGATCCCCCAATGATTGACTCTCCACAAATACTGCTCTTCTTGAACCCTAAGCTAAGTTATTATTTTTATCAATAAACTTCTATCAAAAAGCTTCCTAGATTGATAGACAGTGCTAATGACTGCTCAGAAAAGATGACTTAATTTGTGTTTAATAGCAAAATTAGTATGACTCTTTCAGTCCTAATCAGTTTATTTTAATAAATATCTACTTTAAAGTATCTACCTTCTACTTACATAACTCAACCCTTTCAGCCACAGCCAGTTTATCAACATCTACCTTATCTTTCTAAGTTCACATTTATAATACATTTTTCTAATAGTTAACATGAAAAGGGTCCATTACCATTTGGCTAAAAGCTACCCTATTAATTGACTTTGGTTTCACTCTAATTTTGGGCAATATATATAAGTTTGCTAGAATTTTCTAAACTGACCACACACATAATAGGATTGCACTTCAAATGCAGTTAAAATACTAAACTAGAGAGATTGAATCAAGCAAAAATAGTGGCCACATGAAGTGCTGTAAGCTGAGTTTGCGTGAATTTTTGGTTTGTGCAAAAGTCTGCAATGTTTTTTTCCAAACCTAGCTTCTTCCCAAATAATGTTCAATTCTTAATTCACCCTTTAATTGTTTTAGTTAACTGACAGCTAAGCACAGGGGTGGATCGAGGCATTTTCCTGACTAGTGCACACCTCAACCTGCACCAAGCTCAGCAGGGGGTCACTTAATCTTTTGAGCATATGCATATGGCTTTAAGTTTCCCATATGTACAGTTAGTTTGTAATCAAATAAAACCAATGTTCA
>JAOBAT010136420.1:0-11925 GCA_026413305.1 Hydrozoanthus tunicans | reverse complement strand
ACCGTGTTACAATTCCCACACTGTGCCCTCCCCCCTCCCCAATAATTTTTTGCTTCCGCCACTAATGACGTAGGTTTCGTTGATCATAACTTCACGTGTTTTTTTGACAATTTTTTGGTTGAAAAGTTATCTACAAAATCTTTGCATCATACTTGATGATAAGCAAATTTTGTTTATTATTATCATTAGCATGCAGGAAAAACATTCGCAGGGGTTCAGAGAAGAGGCGATCTTATTTCCAACAAGCTTTGCGCATCTTTAGTGTTGAAAACCCTCTGTCAGCTTGCAATAACAATATGGTTCAAACGCTGTGAAACTTGGAATTACTTATTTATTAAGCTAAAGATAAAAGCTGTGTTCTTGTGTGTCTACAAAACTGCCAATTACGTAAGTTTAGTATTTGCCGAAACTGTCTTTGAAGTCTTTTTACATGCATAAAAAACAAAAGTCTGAGATTCTGTCTACTTTAATAAAATATGTCAAAGTTGTTGAGGTAGTCATGATTAGTACTCACTCGAAAGTCTTAAGGCCTCGATAATTCAGGCCTCGATAAATCATTCGATGAAAGGGCCAATCAGCGACGGATACCAGAATTAGTTTCGCGGAACAGTGTTTTGACAAGAGTGTCCATAGGATCTTCTTTCCTTCCCCTCTCCCCAGTCTCCTTCCCAACTAATTTCGTCGAAGAAACAGTTTCAAGGCTACAAATGAATTGATATGGTTACCATGGTGATGGTTCTCAGTGAGATGACGTAAACGAATGTCACTTTTCAGGTTCACGTGCTTGTGATGTGAATGCTGACTGCTCCAACACACCCGGTTCCTACACGTATTCCCGTCGTAAGGGTTACCAAGGCGACGGGAAAACCTGTTAGATAGTAATAGTACGCGAAATAGAAATCTTTACAATGTAAACAAAACAAGCACAAACTGAGAATAATAGCAACAACCGTATAGTAAACAATAACAAACTTTACAAGTTTTAAGCAACATCCAATCAATATTGAGATTAGACACTAGGTTTTAAGTCTCTTAAAGAGTATACTATAAAGAATGAATTCAGTTTATCAATTTTCTAAAAAAGTGTTTTAAAACACATTGTCAACTCGAGAAACATACGATGAAAATAAAATCAAGATATAGTTTACCCTAGAACGCACAAAGAAAAAAAGTTACACGAAGGTATAAGGGAGAGGGGAGGGTATTTCCCCCTCTCCCCCCCCATTTATTTTCAAAAGTTTGGAACCAATTGTTTAAAAAAAAGGTATGTGTAGTACGCGTCTAGTATACTTCCAATTAAGCGTATCACGGAGCATCCTATTGGTTTCCATGGCAACCGTAGCACAGAAACAACTTTACCAAATGTAAATCCGGTGTTCTTCAATGGTATTCATCTAATCGGTGTAAAAACTCTGCACTTGTAATTAAAACATACTAGTGTCCAAATAGCTTTCATCGAATTTAAGCCCCGTGGTTTCCATGGTAACGACAGCAAAGAAAAGTCGAAACTGCAAAACTGTCGACACCAAAATGTTGCAAACGGATAAAAATAATGACTTTTCGCTAGACAAGGTAGCTGCATATGATCAACTAGCACATCTTGCTAATGATAAAGTTGATTGTTGCCATGTCAACCACTTCCAAAAATCCGAAATGGCAGCCATGAGCCCAAGTTTCGGGTATTGCAAACTTGATTTCAAAAAATTCTAAAGCAACTTTCAGTTTTTTAGGTCGAACACCATTTTTGAAATCAAACGACGAATTTCGTGGTTTCTTGTGATGACGTCATCAAATTAGATTCAAAAGATGTGTTATCAATCAAAGAACAGTTGTACGGAAGCTTTTGGAAATCGGTGAAATAGCACGTTATTTATCCAAAAATAATTGGGGGGGGGGGGGGAGGCATCTAACCCCTTCCCCCCATCCGTCTCATCCCATCTAGGGTTAAAGAATTTTGAGTTTTCTCAATATCGCGAAAACACCCGATTTTTAAGCATTTGTAAATGCTAGAGTTTCTATTAAAAAAAAACTCACTTTGTGGAACCATTCAGGATGGACTAAATGAAACCCACGTGATCAGATACGTCATATGGTGTAAGCGAGGTCGCTTAATAGAGAGGACACATTTAGCGAAAAACATTAATTCTAAAATTTTTAATTACCCCGTATCTTGGCGTATTTTCATTTTAATGTTCTGAAACTTGGCAAATCGATTTTTGGTTTTGGTGCCTTTCTTTCAAAATAGGCAGTCGATGACTGCATGTGGCTCAGGCTGAACTAAAAAACAAAAGAGTATCGAAAATCAAATACGTTTGCTTAGCACAATTAAGAGCGAAAACGATACAACGGCGCCCTTCCTTTCGCTTCTTGGTGAAATCTTTCATATTGAGACAACAAAAATGTTCTCAATTGCTGTTCATAAATGAATCCGTTGCCTAATGGGGGTTGTACGGCTTTGGGAAACAACTCAACCCCGACACTTTGATCCCCGTTGTAGCAACGAATGAATCAATGTGTCAGAGGTGACAATGTTAAGAATGATAGTATTGAAAGTAAATCTATGTATCCCTTAATTTTACTCAAGCCTTCACACAGGGCTTACACAACGGTTTCAAATCATTAATAGGGTTTGGCTGTATCCGTTCAAATATTTTTCCAAACCGTTTCTACAAACCGCTTTGGCTAATCCGCTGAAATGATACTTTTCCCGCGCGTCGCCATTATACTAAAGAACCTGTTTCAAGGGACGTGTACTGTCCATACGTACCTTAGTAACAAGAACTCCGGGAAAATTTCTAAGTAAGTTCAAGCATGTACATCAGCCTAGCACGATTATAAGTATACCCTCTCGTTGATAATATTCATTTTCGAGCCACGAGTAATCTCACTAGCCAAACCCAAGCAACGAGCCTGTCGTGGTCGAGGTTTCGAATGGCTCTACTACACGTCGACATCGTAACATCAAAGTATAGTTCAACGTCTCTGATTTCCAAATACTAACTTTATTCAGTTTCCACAAGACACCCTATTGATTTTATTTTGGGCCGGTGAAAATGAACTGACTCTAGCAAGATAGTATTGCGTTTACTTTCACAACAGATCTGAACACTACAGCGTTGCGGCGTAGTCTACAGCCTTCGTCACCGTGTACTATGGCCGCAACGTCGTAAATTTTGCAGGAAAAAAATAACCAGTAAGCGATTTATTTTATCTCGTAAACTTTACACAAAACTGGATAGATAAACATTTTCGTTATCGGATCTGAACGTAACACGTTTTCATTATGGCTGAACATAAACAGCTCTGACGAATAGGACATGCAGTAGCGAACACAAGTTGGTGAACACGTTGACTCGCGTGTAAAAAAAATACAGAAGCTGAACAAGTTGTAGCAAGCTATAGAAAGAGCATAGGGAGTTATCAACAATTGAAATGAGTTGTTTTGAAGTCAACAATGACGGCTCCTGAAATTTAGCGTTGTTCCCTTTTTCACCCTTGCATAATGAGTCGTTTCACGGTTCCTTCTTCATGTGATTTATTTTAAGGAAGCAAAAATTAGTATGGAACAACGTGAGCATATAAAAAAACGTCGTCATTTTTACGCTGAGTAAATTCTTAAGCTGTTAGAGTTCCTTACAGTTCTGCATGTGATTGGTTAGCTTGGGGTCAATAATTAAAACTTATTGTGAGATCCGTAACTTAATCTGATTGGTCAGTTTGAGGTCCATAACGTTTTGTGCAACTGAGCATGATTGGTCACTTTTAGGTCCATAACTTATTATGATTGATCAGTTTGAGGTCCATAACTTACTAAGAATTGAATCGCAATTTCAGTTTGATAAATGTCCCTACTTAACTTCGCGTATGAGTAGCGCAGCTTCACTAAAAGATTTGGTTTTTTCCATAAAGCCATGCAATAATTTTCTTATAAACAACTCTCAACAACAACAATAATAATAATAATAATAATAATAATAATAATAATGATGATGATGATGCTTGCCTCTAAGGCGCTGTTACAATATTTTTGTATTTAAGAAATTGGTACCTTAAAATGTTCAGAATAACTTAAGATTAATTACGGCTGAAAATGAGACTTGTAAAAATTTGTTCTAAGCTTTTTCTTAAGAATATTTATGTTGTTAGCGTTTGTGATATCAGGCGCGCGATTGTTCCATAACTTGGGTGCAGTGGTAGTAAAGACTCGTTTTCCACAGGTTTCAAGTCAGTACTTAGGGCAGCAGAGGAGGTTTTTGGGTGAAGGTCTGAAACAGCGGACAGGTTCGAACACATTTGTAGAAGTTCCTTGTTGTCGGGAGGGGCACGATTGTGAAGATCCAGCTTTATAAGTAGTTAGTAGGATTTTGAACTGTATACGTTTACAAGTTTACTAGAAGCCAGTGTAGTTCAGCAAGGATTGCTGTTATGTGGTTATAGCGTGATGATTGACTGACTAGGCGATCAAAAACTTCATCCTCTTGCTAGATCGAAAGTTGAGGGGCCCGCGACTTTAGCAAAGGGGCAGTTACGGTAAAAATTTCACCACAGTTCAGGACTGGCTATGAAGTTTTTGGGTTTGATTCTTGTAATGACCCGAAACAGGAAACAAAAAGAAGAAAAAACAAAATCACAAGTTTTGAGAAACACAAGGGCGGTACGCCTTTTTTCCTTTTTTGAAAAAATGCATCATTTTAATCAAGTAGTAACAGCCTCTGATTTGCTTGTTTTTCAGGCTGTCGGGCTACCCAAACTTGCTTTGATACCTTTTGACCTCAAACGGAAATGTCCTTTGTGTGGATCTATTCCAGTTTTATTTTTTAAGTGACCGGAGCCAGAACGATCCAGACTCTGTATTCCAATCGAGAGACTGTTAACACGTTTGATGAGGTTGTTACCATGCATTATCCCATTATTATCAAACATATTTTGAGGAGTCTAGTCCATTCTTTAAGCTGTTACAGCGATACCAACTGACATTTCTGTATCATGACATGTTTCATTTCTAAGAAAGGGAATTTCCCTTAGCGTGGCCAGAAACTCAGGCGGTCGGATCGAATTGCTCACACATCAATGCAGCATTTACCTACGTCGTCTAGTTCATGTTTGTTCCATATGAGCTTACTTCTGTTCCTTAGTAAAAAAGACTACTTAAGCTTGGTAAACCTGCAGGAAATTCCAAAGTCAGATAACGCTAGGAATGTCTATAAAACACACGTCGTGATCCAAATTAGTAAAGGTAGTCGGTTTTTAATAAATTAGTAAAGGTAGTCGGTTTTTAATAAATTATTTGTTTTGCAACGAATGTAAAACTGTATCAATATACTTTTCAAGAGCTAAAACGTCATAACGAAAGACAGAACACAACAAGAAAGAATCGAAACACAATATTAGGGATAATTTTGTTAGGAGTCGTTAATCAACCGGCTGAAGGACGAAGCTCCATATGCACAGCCTGTGGGGCTAGTCGATCTGACCGTATTCCTAGCTTGATAAAGGCCTGAACACGAGTCTGTGTTTTCTTTGAAATTCATGGGCAGGTTCGGAGAACTGTTTAGGGAAACACAGCGACAAGCCAATCGAAGATCGAAGAAACAATTGTTTTTCTTTTGCTAGATTTAAAGAAGAACGACTTTGCTACAATGGAATTGCAGCGGCGGCCGCGGGAAAACTATTACGACGAAGTATATGAACCTGATCGTCTGTATGGAAATAGAAACCAGCAAGTGCGTAGGCCTGCCAAGAAAGGAATGATAACCCTTAAACCGTTACTGTTTGCTAGCATAAACAATGTTCAGGCCTCTAGTTCGATATCCCAGTGGCACAGCAGTTGACAGAATTTCTTAAAAAAACACTAAGCTGTCGGTTTAGTCTCTCGTCTTGCAGCGAGGGGCGCTTACAACAACAAGGAATAACCTCAATACGTTCGAAAAGTGCGGGGTCTCGACTCATTGTCGTGGTGTTTATTCTAGCGAGAGGACCGCAAGTCAATTAAATGTCATGCTTACTATTTCTTGTTATCAACAAAGTCGTTGTACTTAATTTATTTCATTAAGATAGTCTACTACCGCATCTTGTTAGCATACATATTTTTTGGAGTAAAGAGGGCATGAATTTAGAGTTTACTGCTACGAACATTTTCCTCTTTATTCCGTCGAGAAAAGTAAAAATCCCCATATCTCGTTCGTCCTAAATGTTTTAGAAAGATTCACGAGGCGATCGAAGGTGTAACAGCTTCCTGGTTTTAACTCCGTGAGAACATCTTCAAACGTTCCTAGTACAACGTCAAACTTTATACAGAGAAAGGAAGCAGTGTCACTCGGGTGTTTAGCCCGAATTTTACCAGCTCAAACATTCAACTTTCATCTATGACCAATGCCAATGGAATAGATTTAGGATTATTCTTTTAGAGGAAAAAGTTTATATGCGAGCTGCATACAGGCTTATTTTTCGTTTGTGTACTGTTTATTATCTTTTGTCATTGACATGTATGGTTCGCTCAATACATACTCTACAATTATGGAAATTTAAAACCTTGTGTCCATTAACTCGATCTTTCAGCAATGAATATTCCAAATTGCAACCCAACCTCCTACCAAGGCTCATATCACTGAAAAAGTGAATTGAGCCTGGGTACGAGGTTGCATCCCCGTTGAAAATGCCTTTCAATCACGCGAAAGTAATGGCACGTGACCGGTTCTATGGAACTCTTTCGAAAACATGAACCGAAAAAAAACATTTTCTGGCGCTTAGTGTTTAGAAAATATTAATGTTTGACCGTTTTTAATCTAACACATTTTCAATTACAAAAAACCGGCCTGAAAACCTAAAACTTGTGAAGCATAAAGTTCATGTTCGCACACTTAGTACGTACAAAAGTAAGAGTAGTATAGTAGGGATGAAATTACCCGAATTTTTGCGGCGCAAGTAGGACCCATGTGCTCCAATTTCATTTATACGGAGCATTTTTAATTCCAATTTTTTAGTTAGAACGATTTCCTTTTGCTCCAGACCTATGAATAAACAAATAGCAGCGGAATTAATTATTTCCTTTTTGTTCTTATTTATGTTTTTCATAGTGAAACGTAACAAGCAAAGCCTTCTATATGTCAATGTGTCTAATTCAATTTTCATCTCCAAAAGCTATTTATATTTAGCCTATGTAAAAAAACTTAGCTATGTAGCACAGAAAAGTAGCCTAGCTATATCAGTCTTAACATCGTAACTATGTAGCTATTCTGATAATAAAATCCCGAAATTATCAACTTGCGTTTAAAAACAACTTGATTGGACGATCTGGAAAGAAAGAAATTAACTTGCTTATGAAGATATGGTCGATTTTCATAATTTAGCCAATGAGATTAAGATTTTAGCAATATCTTAAGAAGCACCTTTCTGCATTATATTGTTTTTGATCTTTCAAGTTCTTACTCGGAACGTTACTTGAAGCATTTCATGAGCTTTCGTACAAGATTGGGCGGAGGGGGGCACAGTGCGGAAGTTGTAACAGTTCGATACAAAATCTGAGATTCCTTTTCAAAAGTTGCTGTTGTTAGTAAGAATTTATTTGGGGGCCAATAAATATTGCACGAGGCAATTTTTCGTGCAACTTGTCTTGTAACGGTATCAGGAGAAGAGGTGTACAAGCCATTGCAGCTTATTAAGCCGTGACTACACGACACAACATTGCATGCAACGTTGCGCGCAACTGAAACCTTTCGTGTAGCCACAGGGTGAAACCGTTCCATGCAATGTTGCAAGAGTAGGATCGGTTTCTCCTTCGCGCAAAGTTGCGGGCAAAAGTGGTAACACGATGAAATTTTCCTGTTGCTCGCAAGTAAACGTTGCAGTCATTGTTGGGCCGTGTAGCCACGGTTTTAAACACCCCTGGCAATGACCAACTCTTTCATCGTTACGAGACTTTGCTGGAAGTAAAACCGAATTCTACTCTCCGCAACGATTTTAATTACATCTAATGTCCAAGCTGCAGCGCCATTGCGCCGTGAAACACCCCTTTTGCAAATTAGTTCCCTTTCTGTGATGTCAGCATCAAATGTGCAAAGATACTTGTGTCTGTAGTTTTAAAGAATAAAATAAATCCTGTTTATATAAGGTGAATACTGTTCTGTTATTCTTGTTTTAGATCGGTGTGTTAAACTGGGACGTCGCGAGGCAGTCCTTTTGATTATCTGCACAACTTGCGTTGTCGTTACAGCAGTAATTGCCCCACTCGCCGTCTACTATTCGACGCAAACTTCAGAGGAACGTCACAAACCAGAAGGTTAACTTTTATTTAATTGATACACCTATTCTAAAGAAAACTTTAGGCTTAACTCAACTAAATCATCGTGCTTTTGCTTCACTACTCAATAGAAATTTTTCTCTGAGACAGTGTTTTCACTTAGAAATTACGACCAATTCGCGTGTAGTGCGGAGTTTAAAGGCCGGCGCACATTTGAGGTAAAGAGCTGATCATAAGCTGTTTGCTCGCAAGGCTGTTTGCTCAGCTTGTTCCGTACGTGTGCGGCAAAGTTTCAGTGAGATTTTTGCCTCCCGAGCTCGAATCTCACTAAAATTTTGCCGCACACGTGCGGCACAAGCTGAGCAAACTGAGCCTTACGAGCAAACAATTCAGCTCTTTACCTCAAGTGTGCGCCGGCCTTAACACTCACATACAAATCTGAGAGGGGGGCCTACATTTCCAGCTTTCTCACGCGTGTGACAGGTTGCTTGGCAACATACCGTGTCGTCTCTCTTGTGACAAGTCACGCAGGTCGCATGACATGACGCAATCAAACCGATTATGTCCGATTTTTTCGGATGAAACGAAGTAACTGAAAAAGGGCTAGAAAAATATTCAAACAGTTTTGAGTAATCTTGACAGTTTATTAATAAACCTTTTCATGATGACGTCACATATACAAGTGCAACAAAGTGAGAAGTGTTTGTGAAATGCTATGTCAATCGCGGAGATTTAGATCTATTTTTAGCTGTTTTTACTGTTCAGCAATTCGTAAAGTCTGTTTTACCATATTCATTCACTGAAATGTTTTTTCGCTGTACATGGCAACTAAGTATCCCCACCAGGCATCGTTTTAGTGCAGAAAAACGATTTTGTGACGTGATCATGAGTTAGGTCTATTCAAAACTGCTTTATCTGCTCAGCATTTTAAAACAATAATCGTCATTCGTTTTGAGTTCGATCATTCAGTTTTATTACTAGATGAACTACTGTCAACCAAGCAATTTCCATAACCGCCAGCTCTACATCACACACTAACCACTTCTAGATCTATCCCTTTTTTCTAGTTGTAAATTACAAGGGCTAAACTAATCTTTAGCTTTACTGATCCGGGGTCGCAGTTATAATCACAGCCATCTATTAATTTGAATTAGCCCGTTACTTTGTCGCTAGCAATTCAAATCTTTTTTGTCAATAATTAGTAACATCCATAAAATTTTGATGTTCATTTAGTCCAAGAGTTAAGTAAGCTTGTTATGAAGGCAGGGATAAACTACATTGCAATTATACTGTAGTTTTTGTACGTGTATAAACTGAGAGCCATAGCCTATAGGTATCAAAGGCCAATGATTCTCTTTTGTTGCCTCCTCCAATGCATGCCTTTCTCCTTTGTTTTTTCCCTGGTGGTCATCAGGACTGTTCCAAAAACTGACTTGTTAACTAATATATGATATTAATGAATTGCAATTTACCGAAAGTTAACTCTGGGTTTGTATCTAGGCCCAAATGCAAGGATAGAACAGGGCCGAGTTGTTCAAAAGACGATTAGCCCTAATCCAGGGTTAATTACCATGGCAACCACTAGGTTTTGTTAAGAGTTAATCCTGGTTTTAAGTTAATCGGCTTTTGAACAACCGACCCCAGGTGCTTTAACTTTGATCAGCTCTAGTTTAGTTCTCGATCCCCAAGTATGCATAACCAGTTCTCAACCTGTTGGGCGGCAGTGTTATATTATAGTGTTCTCAAACGTTCTTACCACCAATATTACAATGGATGTAATTGACTACAACACTATGTTATCTTTGTTTATTGCTTTCAAGAAAATAGTTAATGTTCCCTTGCAAATACTTCGTTGTTTCAAGTTTTTTCCTTATCTCTTTCCATTCCTTTTGTAGTATTTCAGTATATTCATATCTTAAATGTATATTTAAACATTTTTGTGAAAACATATATATAAATATATCAATCGATTTAGAAATCAAACCAAAAGACACTCCACTGAACTCAGTAAATATGTATGGAAGTTAAAAGAACAGAAAATAGATCACTGTATTTCCTGGAAAATTATTTCCAAAGCTAAGCCATATAGTAGTTCAACCAAGCGTTGTAATTTGTGTTTGAGGGAAAAATATGTAATCATTTTCAAGCCGCACCTTTGTTCTTTAAACAAAAGGACCGAATTACTATCCTCGTGCAGGCATAGACACAAAACACTGTTACGATCTAATCAACCCCAGTGGAACCTTCTTATGTAAATATCTACTCATAATCTTTACTGTGCAACCAGTTTCAGCTCCTGACGAGTGAGGACTTCGGTCCTCACGAAACAGATCTGCCGAGCAATAAATCTCAGTACCATCTAACATCGTTTCTATAAATCGATTGATATAATTCGCTCTGCGACTGCATTGAGCACTATCACGAGAACAATCGACAAGTCCTTTGCACGTATGTACATAAATATATACATATTTATATTCATATAATCGTGTTTGTATTTTATTTTCAGTCACTGTACAGAACGAGCAAGCGAAGCCCTGCAGTAACTGCTATCCATATGCACAGTGTGTCAATTCATCTAGCATCTCAACATGTATGTGCAAAGCTGGTTATCATGGCAGTGGAAAAGAATGTTCAGATGTGGACGAGTGTCTAGCACCGGTAACAAACTGTGGAGAAAAACGAATCGCATGCATAAACTTACCAGGCACCTTTCATTGCGTTTGTCCTACAGGGTTTTACAACAATGGAAGTGGACGAAGGTGCTTAGACATTGACGAATGTATTAGCAGTTCACATAGCTGCGACAACAATGCAGCATGTTCAAATACTATTGGCTCATACGGCTGCACTTGCAACCCAGGGCTTACTGGAGATGGAAAAACAGATTGCTCAGACATTGACGAATGTATCAGCGGATCACACAGGTGTCACAAAGATGCAGCATGTACAAATACTGTGGGCTCGTACGGCTGCACTTGCGTCCTAGGGTTTACTGGAGATGGCAAAACAGATTGCTCGGACATTGATGAATGTATCAGGGGTTCACACAGGTGTCACAAAGATGCAGCATGTACAAATACTGTGGGCTCATACGGCTGTACTTGCAACCCAGGGCTTACTGGAGATGGAAAAACAGATTGCTCGGACATTGATGAATGTATCAGTGGATCACACAGGTGTCACAAAGACGCGGCATGTACAAATACTGTGGGCTCATACGGCTGTTCTTGCAACCCAGGGTTTACTGGAGATGGCAGAACAGATTGCTCGGTCATTGACAAATGTATCAGGGGATCACACAGGTGTCACAAAGATGCGGCATGTACAAATACTGTGGGCTCATACGGCTGTTCTTGCAACCCAGGGTTTACTGGGGATGGCAAAACAAATTGCTCGGACATTGACGAATGTGCCAGCGGATCACACAGGTGTCACAAAGATGCAGCATGTACAAATACCGTGGGCTCATACAACTGCACTTGTTATTCAGGATTTACGGGAGATGGTAAAACATATTGTTCTGATATTGACGAATGTGCAAGTGATTTAAACAATTGTGATGCTAGAGCGAAATGCGAAAACACTGCTGGATCTTATAAATGTACCTGCCAAAAAGGTTTTAAAGGTGATGGCAGAAAATGCCAGGACATTGACGAGTGTCAGTGGGGCATCAATAGCTGCAT
>JAOBAT010136408.1:0-29241 GCA_026413305.1 Hydrozoanthus tunicans | reverse complement strand
TAGATGGGAGAATTTATCAATACAATTGGGACTGAAAAGGTTAATCGCTCTAGACGGGAGAATTTACCAATACAACTGGGACTGAAAGGGTTAACCACTCTAGATGGGAGAATTTACCAATACAACTGAAACTAGAAGGGTTAATCATTCTAGATGGGAGAATTTACCAATACAACTTGGACTGAAAGGGTTAATCACTCTAGATGGGAGAACTTACCAATACAACTGGGACTGAAAAGGTTAACCGCTCAAGACGGGAGAATTTACCAATACAACTTGGACTGAAAGGGTTAATCACTCTAGATGGGAGAACTTACCAATACCAGTAGTAGGGAATGGGTTGAACGTTTTTGTTTTTAGAAACTCAGTAGAAGAAGCAGGTCTCTGGGACGAGGGTGAGTTTTCTATGACGAACTCGAAGCTCAGATTGAGAAACTTTTCAATCCAAGAGAAAAAGATACACACTACACCACTTGTGGTGTAAATCCTACAGATTTATTATTTAAACAGTCTAGACATTGACAGTGTTTAGGTACAGTGGATACGGGAAGACAAAATAGCTTCACGCCATAGAAAAATACTTGTGTACAAAATATGTCTGTGTTTTAACTACAAACGTTAAAGAGGATCTTGGTATTTTAGTAACTAATTAATACAAAAGTTTTTCTTACATTTTGAAAATATATGGAGGCGAAGAATTTCGTCGCCAAAGCGGTTACATATTTACATTAATGTTTGTTCACCTTTTTTTAAACCCACATACAATAATACTTATATAATTACACTCTTTACTAGTTTTTGCTGCCGTAAGCTCTGGGCTAAATCTACCTTTGCTTTCTGTTTGTAAGTCATTGCATTCTTCGTTTTGTAAGAGTATTGAAGCCAAAAACACCAAACTTCAGAAAGTTGCTAGGGAGCCTAAGATGCCAGGACAGAAGACTTGCGAACACATTTCTTGCTTGCCTACTTCGATCACGCATGGCTAGTTTCAAGCTAGATAAATCCTTTTTCGAGCCAAAGTGGCTCATAGGGACGATGCTTACCTCCGGTTTCTGTAGTGTTAATCATGTGAGAGTCTTTGACTCCCTTTGAAAGGACACTAATCTATCGCAGGTTAGCTTCCAGCAGAACTGGTACTCATTTTTACAGCTGGGTCGACTGGAACAAAGTCAGGTAAAGTGTCTTGTTCAAGGACACAACACAGTGGTCTGGCCGGGGCTCGAACTTGCGACCTTAGGATTAGGAGCCAAACACGCTAACCACTCGGCCACTGCGCCGCCGACTCGGATACTTTGTTTAAACTTCTTTTTGTCGAGGTAAGCCTTTTGAATTGAGTTTTTCTCAACGGTAAATGAAGATTGCTAAAATCTGTGTCGGTCGTTCTTCTAGTTGTAAAAACTTCAAGAACGGTGCATTCCAACGTGCAGCTATTGTATTCATTATTGTTCTCTGCCGCTGTTGTCGGCGTTGAAACTCTCGAACCTTTAGTTCCCTATTTACACATGCAAAAGCCGGGGTACGTCGAGAACGTAATTCTAATGCCATGTTCCGTAAGTGTATTCTAGTGTTAGGCTGCAAATTCGCGTCTAACGCCTGACTGCTATCCCGAATGTGAAGTCAAGAATCTTTTAAGAAAAGACAAAAGCATCGCGTTTTGATTGCAGTAGGGATATACCAGTAACTCACATAATTGAATAAGAATATCAACACACACAAGAAAAAGAACATCTTAAGAACATCAAAACGTTCAAGAACATTTGGCTTCAACCTAAAAGCATGGCGTTGTTATAAATAAAGAGTGTGTCAATTTTCTAGATCTATCAAAATGAATAATAATATATTATCTTCTTTTGGTGAAAGTATTTCTATGATAAACTTCCACTCCAAAGGCATGCGGCAGCAAAATAATTTTAAGTAACATATTAAGAATAAACTCCTCAATTTTTATAAAAACGAGACACCAAGAGAAGCAAATTTAACTAAGGCCAGAGGGCATGATGGGAGAACTTTCTGGTCCTGAAGCATACGATTACCAGTCGGGTGACTGGGTGTTGGTTTGGAGCCGTTACAAGGGAACTTTAGCAATGAAGACGCCGAAGACGACAACTTAACAAAAAACATATATCCTGTTTTCCCGTTTCGACCTTGTTTGGTTCGTTTTCCCTCTCTTTTGTTCTAGGGCCGCATTGTGAACAAAAATGGTTAAAACTTCTTGCATAAAGATAAAAAAAGATTGAATTTTTTTTTGGTAAAAAAAACTCCAAAATTAAGCTTTTCATGTTGTAGTTTCGAAAACGAAAATGTGCAGATGACCAGGGCCCGGTTGTTCGAGAGTCGATTAACTTTAACCCAGGGTTAACTCTTAACAAAACCTATGGGTTGTCATGGTAATTAACCCTGGGTTAGCGCTAATCGTCTTTTGAACAACTCGGCCCAGCACGGTGAATTCCAACATGCAACTAATTTATTCACCATTGTTTTTTGCCGTCTTCGTCGGCGTGGCGTACTCGTTGCTAAAGGTCCCTTGTAAAGAGTCATCGCATTTGGAGACGAGTGCATAGAGGAAACAACTCCTTACTATGACAAACTGAAAGCAAACTAACAAACGCTTTGTGGTATTAACTCTTAACACAAACTCGAACCAAATCCATGGGCATGAATTTAAAGAATTACTAACTGTAATCAATGAAAAACTACAAGATTCAAAAGACGGTAAATTGGAGAAAAAACCAGGGGAAAAGATACGTTTTAGAAAGTCATCGTTCATTCGACATAAATCAATTAGAACGAAACAGACGCTTAAAACAAACAAAACTGAAGAATAGTATAAATATACTAAAGACCACGACTGCTCTGTGAGTCGCTATCTTCGTAGAAAAATTCATAAACAATCTTCATTACAGTTTCCAATGTCTGCCCCAAGAAGAGAATCAAAACTCTTTTCTTCAATGAAAACGAGGGAAGCTTGGCTCCACTTTTTCAAAGGTCCTTTCGCAAGCTGGTCAAACACTGCTTGTCACAACGCAACGTATTTTTTTCATGTCATTTGTGTTTTTTGGCTGCTGCGTTTTATTTTCCAGCCTTGAGTTTGTTGGTTCTCCGCTGAGCCAAAAGAGACGCCTGGACGGGTTTTAACATCCGCTTGTTGTCAGGTGAAGAGTGGAGTGCTGAGAACGTTGCTTTTACGGCATCCTACAAGGAAAACGAGAAAACTTAGGTGGGCCATTCGATCCAAGGCGCCAGTCTGTCTCCGTGCGGAAGATCCAGGTTCGATTCCGAGCCTGACCTTCACTGAGGGTCTTAACAACTCTGCTGCTGGTTTCTGTGATAACACCGACTTTTTTTTATGGGAGAGAGTTATCAGCCCTTTGTCAAACCTCCAACCTGGAGGATCAGGGGCGTCTGGCCCGCCTACCTTTTAACCTGTTCGTCATGGGGGACCCTACCAGGAGCACACCTCCCACCGACATAACTCTATAGGTCACAGGGACACACAAACTGCCTCATTCAGGGTCTTAATACCGTTCTAATTCGTCTATACGTCGAAACTGTGTGCGAGTTTCTTTCTTTTTTTTTTTATACAATTGAGCACCAATATATCGAAAACTTTCAGTAATAATAGGTACAGAAGAGCTTAAATCGCTTTAGACAGAACTTTTGGATTTTGTCTCTTGACAAAGATAATTTACATTTTAACGAACGCTATCTAGAATCTTGCAAAATTTTCTGCTTATTGCGCTTTACTCTACAACGGAGACTCCAAGTGCGTTCCTCCTTTGCTTCTTCTGTGATTCCATTAAGTTAAGTCGTTTCTACTGCTCCTGCTCCTACCAAAGTCATTTTCTACGTCATGTAAAAGCGTTCTATTCTCAGTGCTATTTCCTTTCTGTGACTTTATTCGTGACACATCCCAAAAGTCCAAGATCGATGTTTTTTAAAAGACTGTCACTTCTTTTTTGCCCGTGTATAGGCCGTGGCCATTTTTTATAGCAAATTTTCAGACCTAAAAACCCGGACTTAAGCAGTAACCACCATCACTATATTTATCATTACCATTATAATTTTTTGTATAATTGTATGCATTAATCTTTATTAATTTATTACCTTTATCCTAGAGACACTGCTTATCTGATGCAGTCTGGTCTGTGGTAAGTGGTGTCTGCTAACAATCCACGGATGTTGAAGAACCTGAAAGTACAACGATCACGTGTTTAGATACCTGTGCAAACTATAGGCGGATTTCAGCTGAAGCAATGTTTATAAAAAACCCTTTCAAATCGAAATACCTTCGGAAGCTCTTTGTTTCAAACTACCAATCGAATAACAGTCGACTCATTAATAACAACGACTGAAACTCGCCTATACCGCCGCCTATTTAGCCTAGTTCGAAAGACACCAGTGTCGTGCGGGAGGCCCGGATTCGATTCCCGGTGGCGGACCTTCACTCAGGGTCTTAAAATAAATGAGGAGAAGGTGTTGCTTTTTTCCCTTACGTCAGCGCACGATTTGTGCTTCGCGTCTTCTCTGATACGGACGTTAAACCGTAGGCTCAGGCTCTTGTTCTCCTATTGTCGAACACTTATCGAAAATGAGTAGTGTTATCCCGGTGTTGTGGCGTGTTGTGACCATTCTATCTTTAAGTGAAGGCAATTCTGAATAATTATCAAAGTGGGCCGAGTATACCGGGTTACCAAGACCCTAAATATTAATGCCCATGTATTACTTTATAAACAGGTGCTGAAAAGTTCTGATTGGGAGCTTTTGTTAAGGGAATAAAACAGCATCGTGCGTGTTTGTAGTATGGGAATAAAACAGTATCGCTTGTGTTTCTAGACAATTTTAGAGCCGAGTTTTCTTTCTGCTTTTCGAGTGCCCTCTTACGTCATAAACATTTTCTAAAATTGTCTAGAAACACAAGCGATGCTGTTTTATCCCTTTTAGAAAATAACTATAGAGAAAGTGGATTTTGGAAAATCCTCCATCTTTTTTGAAAAAAGATCTTGAGCTGTGTGACGTCAAATCTATTTTCTATTCTCTCATAGAAAATAGATTTGTAACCAATCAGAGCGCGCGTTACATCAGGATTACTTTCTAAATAGCTTTGTAATTGTATACAACAAGAAGGAAGTTAGCCACACCCTTTGGTCTTGTGTCATCTTTTCTGACACCCCATTGGACCAAAACTAACATAGTTAGCCGTCTGTCTGGTGCTTTAGCTCACTAAGGATCATCAATAACATTTATCTTTTAGAAAGAAAATTATAAAAAAGAAAGCAAAATATATTGCAGTAGTAATTGTTTATTTTAAACAATTCTCAAACCAAGTGGCCCATTATATAATTGTTTACGCATGTCTTGATGAGCCTTTAAGAGCCCCTACCTGTGAAGCAGTGATTCGGTGACGTGGGTTGACGTGTAGGATTTGTCGTACAAGGTCCTGCCGGGGAAAAAAGGCAACTTTATTGTCTGCACATTTCAAAACTGAAAAACGTTATCACAAGATCGGGTAGCCTGCGAAAGCAGACGCCTTTTCTCTCACTGGGGCTCAGGCCCCCAGACGAGAGAAAATGAGCGTCTGCGATCTTAGACGAACATTTTTGTCCAAGAGCCTTTAAGATTATTTATGGTAATTTGTCCAACTTGAATAATTTGTATATTAAGTTAATGTATAACTCAAAAAGTAGATAGTTTGAAAATCTTACCCGACATAAATTTCAGGTTGGCGACTTTTCGAGCATTAGTCCCTCATCAAGTACAAGAGAAATTTGCTCAAATTAAGGGCTCAGTTAGGCCAAAAATGTAAGAACCCTACAAAATTTCCAACTCTTAAGATGATCTGGGTGTTATGGTGTGATGTTTGGTTTGACGATAGGCCACGGAACGTATTTAACACTGCTAAGGCACCCTACGAATTCAACGCTATAAGGAGGATTTCTCACTAACAAGGCAAATTTGGTTAAACCCTGTCAGCATGAACTCTTAACTATTCTGTTTTCTCCTCAAATTACAAAACCTGACAAAAGAACTCCTGACAATCATTTCTGCTCTATTTTTTCAATCTGGTTTCACAAATCAGTTCTTTACTAGAGGAGAACCTTTAAAAGAAGCTTAGTAATATCATTGACGCACCTTAGCGATATCTGAGACTGAATCCCACGCACCCCCCGACAGGGAGTATTTGCCTTCGCCAATCCTTGCCAGTATGACACTTGGGGGGTCCTCAGGGGACAGTGCAAAGGGCGTTTGTCTGGTTAATAAAAAGAACAAATTATTAAAATTTTTAAAGGATTCCTCTGTGTATGACATTATTGGTCTAAAACAATAATTATAATACAAAATAAAACTTTTAATAAGTACATATATCTGTATGTGTCCAAGTCAGCTGCATAAATTTCATAATTCTGCGCATATAACTAACGCCAAGCAGATTTCCAGCGCGCAGCCATTTTGAATTGTGACGTAACCTGGTTGTAGTGCCAGACCCCCTCTCGTTCATTGCTATTGCAGTTGCGTCTCCTAATCTTGTCAAACGCCGCCAACTACCTAAATAAAAATATATGTAACCCTGACTCGGATGATTGGTACAGTAAAAAAAAATGGGGGCATTCTAGATCTTTTTTATAATTTGATAGAAATTTCGCGTTTTGTTCAAATCATAATATTTTTGCGGAATGTTCTTAAAAAGGTACTTTTTGATAGAAGGAAATAAACAAAAAGAAAGGCTATGGCGCTTTAACTTACCCAGAAAGCATTGTGTACAATAATACACCAAGGCTCCAAACATCAGCTGACGCGTCGTAGCCCTGTTTCTTTAACACTTCAGGGGCGACGAAATTGGCTGTGTAACATGGGGTCATTAATAGGCCGTTGGTTGCACGGATTTGCTTAGCAAAGCCAAAGTCGATGATTCTCAGCGATTCCGGCGTTCCACTATCATCCGCGTACAGAATATTGCTGGGTTTGAGATCTCGGTGCACTACCTGGGTAACACAATGATAACCAATCCTGGCCTGGTTAGCACGAACAGAACGAAAGAGAAAAACAATGAAAGAGAAAATGAAAGAGAAAAAGAAAGAGAAAAAGAAAGAGAAAAAGAAAGAAAGAAAGAGAAAAAGAAAGAAAGAAAGGAAGAAAGAAAGAAAGAAATAAAGCACGAAAGAAAGAAAGCACGAAAGAAAGAAAGCACGAAAGAAAGAAAGCACGAAAGAAAGAAAGCACGAAAGAAAGAAAGAAAGAAAGAAAGAAAGAAAGAAAGAAAGAAAGAAAGAAAATGAAGGAGAGAAAAAAAGAAAGAAAGAAAATGAAAGAGAGAAAAAAGAAAGAACGAGAGGAGAGAGAAAAAGAAGGAGAGAAAAAAGAAAGAGAGAAAGAAAGAGAGAATAAAAGAGAGAAAGAAAGAGAAAGAAAAAGAAGAAGAGGAAGAAAGAGAGAAAGAAAGAACGAGAGAAAGAAAGAAAGAACGAGAGAAAGAAAAAAAGAAAGAGAGAGAAAGAAAATAAGAAAGAAAAAAGTAAGTAAGAAAAAAAAGATAGAACGAGAGAGAGAGAAAAAAAGAAAAAGAGAAAGAAAGAAAAACGGGAAAAAAAAGGAAAGAATATAATCGTAATGACATATCTCCAAAGGGCCTTTTTAACGCCACACAGTAAAAACGCGACCAAGAACCTCAAGTTTTGGGAAACAATACAATTGCAAAAGTACACCAAGGGTAAAAGTTACACAAAAGGCAATCTGAAAAGGCTGAGTGCTTAGCGATTATGTCGAGTATGCAACTATTTATAGAAAGATATGCAGATTTTTTGGAAATTTTAGAGATACAAACAGATTCTTAACTCATTTATAAGAAGTTTTATCCTAAGTGCAAGATGTCTTCATAACTGAGCAGTTTCATCAAATTCTTTTATAGCGTCAAAACCAGAATATTATCTGAGCATTACTCACCCCTTCTTGGTGAAGAAAGGCAATCGTTTTTGTAATTGTGTACATTATACTAGCAGCATCTCGTTCTGATAAACACTTTAATCTCATTATTCTGTCCAGCAGCTCGCCACCTTTCATCAACTCCATCACCAGATATACTGACTTGCCGTCATCATAAACCTACAAGTTAAACAGTACGAGCTTTAGGCAATGAGGACCGGAACGTTGATGAAAACGGCTTACAAAAGTCACTTTTTTTTACTCTGAGTTTAATAATAATTTAGAATGAAAATTAACGCGTATGTCAAACGTATCGAAATCATTGTTGTATTTGTATAAAAGAGATCAATGTTATTTTTTAAAAGAGTCTTTGATAATGGAGTCACGATGATTCCGAAACGTCCTACATAAATTACGCATTAATTTTCATTCTAAACTTAGTTTCTAAATCTTTTCTAATAATAATAATAATAATAATAATAATAATAATAATAATAATAATAACAATAATAGTAATAATAATAGTAATAATAATAATGGAAATAATAATAATAACAACAATAAATAATAACAAAAATAACAATAATAATAAAGATTTAAAGTGCCTTTTTCTATGGAATTTAAAGACACTGAAAACTTATAATTTGCAACAAATTGTCATGACAGATTACAAGTTAAAAATAATTAAACTGATTAAAACATTAAAAATATTTTTTGAAAAAGTTTCAAGTTTTTGTTTAAAATCCTTAAGGGTTCTAGTGTTTTTTAAATCAGTCTGATGCTCATTCAATTTGTTACGTTTTGTGAACAAAAAAGATTGAAATGTACTTCTTAAAGGTAAATGAAAATTGACAACATTTTCTGTAGGTCATTCTTGTAGTGGCAAAAACTTCAAATTGAGATATTCACATTGTCACTTTCAAGATGACAGCATTTAGGTGGACAGCACAGTGCATTCCAACGTGCAACTATTGTTTTCTTTATTGCTCTTTTGTCTGTTGCTGTATTCATAGCTAAAGGTCCCTGTTGCGGCATCTACTGTTGGAAAAACAGTCTTCCAAGTTATGAAAAACTAGAACATTCTAAACTTAATTATAAAAAAACATATATGAAAGACCCATGTTCTGGGTCTGGTCAACATAGCACAAACACAAATTCTGCTATAATTTCAAACAAGAACATTTAATTTAAATGACAACTTACATCTCTGAGATGTACAACATTTTTATGGTTTCCATAGCGCAGCAGGATCTGAATGAAGAAAACAAACCAACGTATATTAAGCCTCAGAATACCATAGATCAAAGAAAACTAAAAACTGTTTGCCACGAAACCAAGAATTTTTTTGAATAGGATTTATTCAAATCCAAAATGAACAGTGTCTATTTACAGACTTTATGTGTTAGGGTAAACTTACATTGAGATTCTTGAATACTTCAAACTCTATCTGCTACTATGTCGCAAAACTCACCTCAATCTCCTCAGTAGGGTCTCTCTTGCTTTTATCAATAATCTGAAAAAGGCAAAAAAATGTATTCAAATCGTATGAGCTAAAATATTATCTGATGACTGCATCAAGACCCATTACAACAGAATTTATGCTATTCTTAGATTTTCTTTAAGTTGAACGATTTGGGTTTAAAGTTTTTCTTGTGCAAATACCAACATAAATATTTTTCAAAATTTTTTATGCCAATCTATGGATTAGAAGGAGAATTAACTTTTCTAGAATAACAAATTGTGTAGGAGCTCTGCAAGTGTGTTTATTTTCCTGACGAACTGAGTGAAAAATCTGTCCGTCATTACAGAGTTGCGAATTGCCAAAAGACATCAATGAATCAACTTGGACAACTGGGTGACACTTCAGATCTGTACAGTTTCAATATTACCTATTGCTCAAAAACATTGAGTGGATCAATAAAGTTCTGGATTTCTAACCAAGGCTGATAAATGTTTGGTAACCCATATTATACTTAGATTTTTACCTTTACAGCATATTCCTGGCCTGTTCCTTTGTGAATACATTTCTTACAAACAGAGTACGCTCCTTTTGCAATTTCCTAGAGGAAAACAAAAATGTTTAAATGAATGACTTGATGGAAACCTGCATTTCATAACATTTTTTTGATATGTTTAAAAACATCAGTTTGAGATTCCAAAAATGTATCTTCTAAAATGAATAACTTATATTTACTATTCTGCAAAAATGAGTTAACAAAGTACAGCCACAATAACTTATTATCTGTAAACGTCATGTAAAATGTGTTTAAATAAACTGAAACTGAAACTGAAACTGAAACAGTAGGTCTAGAATAGTCAAACCCAAGGAGGTCGCATGTTGAACTGAAGACTGACATCGCAACTTCAAACTGTCAAGAGAATCAGCTGTATTTTCTTGTTTGGACTGTTATATTGTGTGCATTTTTTGTAATACTATTCAGGCTGTAGAACAAAAAAAAACATTTTCCTTTTTAAGCAATTTAAAGCTGACATTTGACAGCTGCAATTTGTACTCTTTTAATACTTCTTGTTCTTCACTTACCCATGTGCGTCTGTGTCTGTTTATTTCTCCTATCCAGGAGTGCAGGTTCCCTTAAACTGAGTTTCCAGGAGAAGTAAACAGACACGGACGCACACAGAACGGGTAAGTGAAGAACAAGAAGAATTAAAAGAATATGAGAGTAACCGTCAACTGCAATTTGATGTTGTGATGTCGTGTTTTAGATTGTGAGTGCAAATATGGCAGCTCCCTTAGTGTCTACCTTGTATGGTTTGTAAGTTATCTTTAAAAAGTTACTTTTCTGGAATCCTAAACAGATGTTCTAAACACATAAGAAATTTGGAAGTGCAGGTTCCCTTAAACTGAACTTCACTAATAAAAAGCTTATTAGCTAAAATGTTGTGGAAACAAGAATCATAAGATAAAGTACTAAATTAAATGGAAAAAAAATAACATCTGTAATATCTTAAAATGATTTAGAACCAAAGGGCCTCAACTCTACCTGTCTCATTTCATATTCTTCTGATATTGAAGTTGTCTTTTTAACTGAAAAGATGGGGCCAGCCTGGATAACAAATGGAAACAAATTAATGTTTATATTAGTTATTCTAAATAAGTCCATAAAACCAAAATAACCAAAAGAAATTCTCGAAGGGACCACAGGACTGTTTCAATGTTTGTATTTCTGCAATGACTAAATAAATAATCGAATAAAAAAAAGAAGTAAATAAACGAGTGTGTGAATGAGTGAACGAATGAGTTTGTTCATGAATGACTGATTGAATGAATGAACCAGTGAGTAAAAAAACCATCAACTGAGTTAATCAATGAATGAGGGAAGGTCAAAGTAAATCTTACAAACTGACAACCACAGACAAAAAAAAGACCATAATTATATATTCATTGGCAAATTTACTTACATCACCACCAATGTCCATTTTTTCTGTACCATTTTCTGAATTTGGATCCTGAAAACAGATGGTTTAAATCCTTTCATTGCCAGTTGTTTTGGTAAACTCTCAACTAGAGACCATAATTTTTGTTTCCATTTTGTTTGGAAATGCTAAATCAATAATTTGAGACATGTATAACACAAAGTCTCCAAAAATATACTTTGACTACCATAAAACTTTAATAAGCCCCCCTCCCATCTGGAAGGTTGTTATGGTACTTATAAGTCTTGCAGTCCACAGTTTAAAATCTACAAAGTTAATTAGTTTGGGTGTACCTACCCCCAGCAGTGTTGGTGCAACAAAACTGAACCCCCTGAATAACTGGTGACAGTTGGCACTGGGTGGTATGGCAGGTGAATCTACAAGTGGAATTCAAACATCAGGTGAACCCCTTTTATTAGTTAATAACTACAACATGAATTCTTATGTCTCCCCAAGTTATGCTTTAAAAGGCATATGAAGTGAAAATTTTTATTACTTCAGCAGATAAATAAGGAATAGTGACGAAAAATTTTTTTGCCAAAATCTGATGATGAATTATATCTTAACTTACAGTATATGCAACAATTTGGTATTATACTGTACCTCGAGGTGTTTTTGATGTAAACTCTGGATCAAAGTAGAACACATCTTCAGACCTTCCAGCAGCAGGGCGAAATGGGGGTTTCACTTGTTTTTTGTAAAGTTTCTATAAACAAATTAAGTATCACAATCTCCATTAAAGTAAGCAGACTGCATGCTACTTCTGAGTCCCCCCTTGGTCAGTCAGATCTAATTATTGAATATATATTATTTTATTCTTATTTTTTACTATAAATATTTATAAGAAAGGTTTTTATTATAATTTAAGTTACTGATGAAAATAATACCAAGATTTTCCCTTCTACTAAAAAATCATATATTCATTGCACACTGGCACAACAGTTCTCACATGTAGCTTGTATTTCTTCTTACACTTCTCAAGTGTGCATGTTGTCCTATATCATTCAGTATCACTGTACAGAGCAGCTGCTACATCACTTTCTGACAAGTCTTGCTATCCAGGAAACAACATTAATGTACTAGTTTCAAGTAAACTCTGGTTTATTGGGTTTGAAGTCTCTCTACAGATCACAACATAATGATCTGGCAGGGTCTAAACTTTTCAAACTGTTATTCAAAGTCCCTGTAAAGCTTATTTTTTAAGTTCCAGATGAAAAGTAGAATCCTTTATTAAAAGTAATTTACAAAAATAAAACCTTTTCTTGCCGCTCCTGTTAGATTTTTATGATTTGAAGCGATAATGACTTAGCAGGAGGCATATGATGTAGCATGAGGCATGAAGCAGAGACAATTTTTTTATCTCAAAAAATTCAATTCTGGCTACAATGTAGTCATGTTGTTATAACTTTAATCAATGAATTATTCCCTTGAAATTGTTCAAAACAAAAATTTTATGACCTTTTTTTAACAGAAATAAAATTTTTGAAACAAAAAACATAACTCACTGCTGCTACGTCACAAGTTACCAGATCCAGGCCTGCTCAGTCAAAATTTACATCCCAATCTTTTTTTTATTAAAATCTAAGCATACTTAGATTTGGAAAATTTTCTTTGGTTATTCAAATTTTGAGTTCACATATGACAACAGTTTTCATCAAAAAGTAAAAAACTAAGCTTGGTAGGGACTTTAAAAGCTCCAAAACATACATAAACCCTTTCTCGAGCCTATTAAGATGCTTATTTTGCCAGTGCTTATCTCAAGTTTTGTAATGCTACAGTAAGTGGATGAGAGTCTTTGACTCCCCCTGGACAGGACACTAATCCACGCAGGTTAACCCCCAGCAGAATTTCAATACTAACCGTCCAGTTTATTGATGCAAAGAATGGATGTGCTTTGATATCTTCAATACCTTCCTCTCCAGCACCTATAGATAATACAAGCAATCTAGTGTCCTTTTGATTTTTAAAGCTAGACTCAAGTAAATTAAAAAAACTTTATATCTCATGGTTTTAACTAGAAATGATTTAAGATTTTATATTAATTTTCGAATTTCACAAATAGATTTTATAGGTTTTATTATTATCATTATTATTATTATCATTATTATTATTATTGTTTATCTGGACTGTAGAAGAAATGAAAAATCTTTAATTTGTAATATGGGGAGCACTACATAAAACCTCAAGTCAATCTATATCATTGGTAATGTTACAACCACTGAACACACTATAAACTGTATACCTGAAAAACACCATTTCTATCACACAAGTGCCTGTTGACAAACTACTTGTGGTAATATGTGATCAGACATTAAATAAGTAATCAAAATATGTTCCAAGTACAAACAAGAGCAAACAACAACGAACCTAATCTGTTAACTGGATTCCTCTTGAACACCTGTCGCAGCAGACTTTGGGCTTCTGCAGAAAGAAACTGTGGCATCCCAAGCTTGGCTCTAAGAACAAGTTTAAAAATGAGCCCTGTTATTCCCAGTTGCATTGGTAAAGCACGTCATCGTCTAGAGAGGTTAACCCTTTCAGTCCCAGCTGTATTGGTAAATTCTCCCATCTAGAGTGGTTAACCCTTTATGTCCCAGTTGTTATGATAAACTCTCCCATCTAGAGGGGATAACCCTTTTAGTCCCAGCTGTATTGGTAAACTCCCCCATAAGAGGGGTTAACCCTTTCAGTCCCATGTGTATTGGTAAATTCTCCCATCTAGAGGGGATGACGACTGTAAGCACTTAAATACAGCCCCCTCTCTATTAACCCCCCATCGAGAATTTGTTTTGAATACCCCCCACCCCCAATCCCAAAAGAAAGGTGAAGGTGCTAAAACTTAGGCCATATTATGTCAAAAGTATATTATACTGTCAAAGGCTGTATGTGTTTTTAATCAGTTAGTCTGGAAAGTCAAGAAAGAAACATGCCCCTAGGTTAAGGTTAGAGCGTTTACAGTAAATCAGAAATATTGCAATGCTTAATATAGACTCGGTAGACACATACTTGAGAATCATATTCATTGTCTCCTTTCTGTCTTTCCCTTGGAATGGCAACGCACCAGTTAACATTTCAAACTGTAAAAAAACACTAAATTTTTAGTTCACCTTTGAACTTACTCACTGAAACAATGAGTAGTTTTTAAAACTTAAATCTCCTACAATATTATTGGATGTTATTAGTTTAATTATTAACAAGATTGAATATTACCAATTTACTAAATTTTCAATCTCGAATAAGTCTGAGTTGGCTATTTACCATCTCATATTCAACGTGCACACTTGGAATAATTGTTAAATGTACTAAAGACTTAAAAATTGGTAAAAGTGTTCTAGCAATGCACAACAACAGATACTTAATACAACAAAGTCGCCCACCATTAAGACCCCAAAGGACCACCAATCTGCAGCCTGTGTGTGTCCTCTTCGATTTACAACCTGCATTGAAAAACACAACAAAAAGCATAAATAAACAAATCTATTTCCTGCCATGCAGATTGGTTGCCATAATTCCACTGTTCTCACACTTTCATTGTTTGGGTCTTAACGCCAAAGCAAGCAGTTATGAAACAAGGGAACCGGATCAAGAAAGGTTCTCAGATGAAATGCAAAAACCTCCTGGCCATGGATTTAAAACTGTTTGAAAAAGTGCCATCAAGTGTGTAATCTTACCTCTGGAGCCATATACTCCACTGTTCCACAAAAAGAATATGTTTTCTTGTCATATTCTGATTCTTTAGACAATCCAAAGTCTGAAAAAAAAACAAAATTGTCAAAAAGTTTTGTTACAGCAACAGAAGAAAATATTCATCAACTGAAAGTCAATACTTTCTACACTTCAGCAATTAGTTTAAATATTTCAAAATACACCTTTGAAAAAAACCTAGAAGTTTCTACTACAGTAACAAAAAAAGGTTTATGGAGTTCAAATGTTTTCAAATACTCCCAGGAGTTGGTTGTATAGATTGTTATAGTAAGATAATTTTATAAATTTGAACGGCTATTTGAATGAGTGGGTCAGATTTTCTAATGGCTTGGCAAGCCGTTTGAACGAGTACTGTAGGTTTTCAATTGAATTTCAAATGAAATGTACTGCAGACTATTCTAAAAGCTCGGGAACTTTTCAGGAACTAGCTAGTTCAGTTCAAAACACCCATGTGCAAGAACTTAAATCTAAAAGGGGGTGGGTGCTTACACAAGCATTGGCATTAAACATGACAGCTACAGTAAGTACTATTGTCCTTCAGTGGTATATGCCTCATTCAATCTATGTATGTTGTGTTTAAACATGCCACTGAGGGGCATAATAATAATAACAATAATAATAATAATAACAATAACAATAACAATAACAATAACAATAACAATAATAATAATCATAATAATAGTACTCTATGGTTATTCCTAGGCTCGGGCTGAGTTGTACACTGTCCTTAAATCCCACGACCAAACTCTCAGCCGGCCCCAAAGCTCAGTTGGTTGGAGTGACATAGATCTGTTTCAAAGGTCGTGGGTTCGAATCCCACTGAGGCTAATGATTTTTTCACTTTCTTAATGGGGTCTTTTGTTGATGATGTAGATCAGAGAAACTTGGATTGTACCCAATCCCAGTGGTAAGGCCTCATTCAAATCTATATAATTATACAGTAAGTACTCCTTATAATAAAATTAATGACTATTTATTTAATAATTTCATAATTTGTTCTCCACCTCACTAGATAAGTTGAACGATCTATTATTTGAGTTAAAACATAACTAACCTGTTAAAGTAACATGCCCATCGGCATCGAGAAGAATGCTGAAAACAAAAAAGGGCAGTTAACTAATTATTCCAACAGTCTCATCATAGTTAAATTTTTAAAATTAATTCACATATCAATGAAACCCTTTTCATAATTATTTGGCAGCAATTTTAAATTTTTTCTCTCTTTATTCAAATTTGTGTAGCTTTGAGTAACATAGTCTTCTATTTTTAAACTTAAGAGCGAGGCTATCTAGCCAGGCAAAATTGAATGTAGACAAAAAATGAATTATAACTGCTGCACTGTTTACACAAAAAGTCTAGATACTGAGTGGTTAGGAAAACAAGCAAACTTCAAAAGGGAAACACAAAGAATATTAAAAAGTTGCTTTTTAAAGCTGAAAAAACAGTCACCTTACACAGAAAGTTTTTGTTTCAGGCATTATGTACTGAAAATGGTTTTGACCAAAAATATACACAACATACAACAACGGTTTATAACCATGCAGTCCTCAATCTTAATAGAAAAAAATCATATTGTATCAAAAAGTTTCAAATTGAATGCACACTAGTGAAATGTTCATCAAAATGGTTTCACTAATTAAATTATCTTCTGAAACAGGATGCTTGCTTAAGTTAAAATAACCTTCATATTAAATGACCACTATGCAATAATTACATTATTGATCAATAGTACTTATAAAGTAACATTATTTTAGCCAGCTAGTTACAAGAAACAACAGGGCTGACCCTGTTAAAGAATATAACAATAGCTGTGTCTGGTGTCTTCCCCGGCTGATTGTGCAGTGCGAAAGCAAGCAGTATGACAAGAACTGAAACCGTTTACTGAATATTTTGGCTAAGAATAGTTTCAAGCGATTGCTCAAAATTTTCAAGAACCTGAAAATATAACAAGTTGAAACCTCAAAATCTTAACTTCAATTTTCTTTGTATGGCTGAGGCTTGGAAAATGACAAGGAGCCATAAAAAAAGTATTAGGATGCTAAGCCCTTTGGTTTTGGTCAATGGTAGTTAGAACACTGGCAAAGATTGAAAGAATGGTGTACTTACTTTTCAGGTTTAAGATCCCTATAAATAATTCCTATTTTATGAAGGTGGTCTAAAGCTAACGCAAGTTCTGCTAGATAGAACTTGACATCTTCTTCCGTGAACATGATCTGAAATTAAAAGTAACAAACTTTTATAGTTCTCAAACATTTCTCCAGTCTTAAATGTGAACTCAACTGATGCAAAGCTTAGCTTTCCTTGTTTTTATCAATGAAACATAGCTAATGTACACTATCTGACCGCAAAACACATCCAAATGATATCTTCTTTGTGTTATGATGCTAGTACCTACACTTTCTGAAATAAACAGTCAAATAACCAATACAAATTTAGGGTAGTTAGCTTAAACATACCTCTTTTGATAATCTCGTAAACAAATCCCCTCCTCGAAGAAAGTCCAGGATTAAATAAACTTTTCCTTCCGTTTGAAATGCTAACAAAGAACAAAAGATACAAGGCAAGATAAACATATAGTACCACAGTAGGCTTGGGCCGAGCCCAACTGTCCTTAAAAAACTCCAAACTGACCTGATAGAGTGACATAGATCTGTTTCATATCTCACTGCTCAAGGTCCGATTTTTTTTTCTTTCTTTTAAGTGGGTTTAGTATAAGTAACCAAAGCTATAAAATAAGATTAAGGTCCTGTATTCACTAGTACAATAATAACTGTCTATCATTCTGTGTATCCATGCGACTGAAATATGACTAAACTGCAAAAGAATTTAGTGCAACAAAAACAGAAATAGCTAGAATAACCTTCTAGATAAGAAGAGAAATAATTTGCCTGAAAAACAATTTTAAAACTTCTTAGGATGTAAAAACATAATTCAGCTATTTTGGAATCAAGTCACATTTTCAAGGCCTTAAAAACTCAAAATTAAAACATAACTTCTTAAAATTCAAAACTTTCAAGAAACTGCATATGCATGTGTCCTGCAAAGTTTAAATTTAAATATAGTAGCATTAACAAAAATAAGCAGAATAATAACTGAACTGAGTGGAATGACAAAGTCCAATTAGCACTCTATTACATCCATTTTGAAACCAAACAATTTTGAAAAGAAGGTAAAAACCAACACTTCTATTTACCAACGAACTGCTTTGTTGTACAGCAAAATTTTTTCCAAGTTCCTTTTTATTTTACCAAATGCAATCTGACTGGTGAAAACATTAGATTCCTGAAATTTTATATAATTACATATTAGCTGTTTTATTTTAATAAATGTTTGTGAATAGCTCTAGAAAGATGGGACTTAAAGTTAGAAAGAGTTTAATTTAGGAATTAATCACACTGCTCTCCACCAATCAGATTGCACAGACGGTGATAAATGTATTGTTCATTACTTGCTTGGACATAATTTAAGTACAACAAATTTTCGACCATGGCCATAACACAGTTACATACAAAGCTAAAAATAAAACTTCAGCTTTCAAAAATGTTATAGCAGTGAAAATCCTTTTGTTTAGACCAAAATGCAAGATAAAGCTGTTCTTTTACACACAGCTGAACAGACATATCAACTTTAATTCAACTTATTTGCATAAAATATATTTGCTTATGTTTTATTTGATGCCAATTGTAAATACATTATATTTGGTGAAATAGAATAATTGGCATATTCCGCTTACACACAACACAATGAGCAGGTGATAAGGCCGATAAATCTTTGAAATGTACAAAAATAATTCATTGTCAATTATTCACATTGCAAATTGATTTCACTCACCGTAATGCAGCTGAACGATAAACGGATGCTTAACATCAGCCAAGATGTCACGCTCCATTTTAGTTCGCACTCTGTCTCGTACTAAAAACAAACAAAATTGACACCAGACTTTAAAAGCAAACATTTATATCTAGTATGCAATTGGAAGTCAGCATCTTCCGAATAATTTCTCGAATAAAACAAAAACTAAAAGAAATAAACCTGTAGCTTGACAAAGCCTCATGATCACTTTGTTTTGGCAGTACCTGTGTTATTTAAAAAGACAACTGCTGTACAACAAAAATACAATAATCCTTATAAACTAATTTTCAAAAGAACGGAGCGTGAAATTTAGCAGAAACTATAAAAATATTCACAACAGAGTGCAAGACAAACTGCGACCTAATCTCACCATCACACTCAAATTTGTGTAAACCCGGAAAATTGTGATCATTTCGTGGCGGTCGAACCCCAAATCACTGAGTTGCCACAAAAATACTGATAACAAACCACATTAAAAAAACTTGAACAGAACAAAGTTATTGTTTCTAACTGAAATAAATGCTTTAATATAATGTCTCAGCAAAGATTCAAAGGTCAATGACAGCAAGTTTTGGTGAACCCAATATAACAATTATGGTTGACAAACCTTTGAGGGTAGCTTTCTTTAAGACTTTCATGGCGTATAAAGTTCCGGAATCAGGGCCGACAATCTTTCGTACCAAAAATACCTTAACCAAAGACAAAAACACTGAGCATTCGAGCATTCAACTTGTTTCAGCGTCTTCATTATCCATTTTTAATAACACTCGAAATATAACATTATAAAACTACCACATACAGTTACACTCAAGCGTATTACCGGATTTTGCAAAGCGCGCGGCAAGCGAGCTCTGGCTTTGGCAGGGGGTTGGAAATCGAACACAAAAACAAACCACAACTAAGTAATTTCTCGCAATATTAAAAGTCGAATAACAAGGAATTTAGCTTACCTTGCCGAAAGACCCTTGTCCCAGAACTTTCAGGAGTTCAAAATGGGATGTATCGGCTTTCTTGCACACTTTCGACTGTGCCAGCACGTTAGAAACGTCGAGTATCGAAGTTGGTTCATCAACTGGCTCCTTCGACAAAATAGACAACACTGTTAAATATACTGAGTTCTTTACTAAATAAACATAACGCAAGGAAAATTTTCACGTCTACAAGCAGCGAAGTCTTACTCCATTTTTATTTTCATCTGTCATTTCCTCGTCGTTGCCGAGCTGAAAGAATTTCAAAAGAATGAGATTTCGTTTACGAGCCGCGCGATAAATTAAGTGCTGTTTTAGTTGAAAAATATAAACATACACGAGCCCAATTGCTAACCTCTGGCACTGGGGCGACTTTCATCTTTTGCCAGGGATCTTCGAAGTGTGCCAAGGGCATATTGTCCGACCAAAACACGAAAAATGCCAAGTTTTCAATCTCACTTCCCTCTCCCTAGCTCACTGGCCCTATGTATCGAACTTCACTCGAGTCGAGTTGCGAGTTTGGAACATGCGATCGAGGCCGGAGGGGGGGAGGCAGTTTTAGAAACGCCCACAGTTTTTATTCATTAACCTGTGACATCATACCGGAAGCGGAAATGACACGCCGCACCACAATAAATGCAATCTTTGAAAACATGCCTGTTCTCTACTTTCGAGCCGGAAACCAAAATATGGAAATCCATGGATCGAGAGTGCTATAATTTGGCGTTTCCTTCGCCTTATGTCGTCTCGGTGCACACTTTGATGCAAAAAGGAAAGAACGGCCTTACCCACGACGCGCTGCACACGCTCCTCCCATGACATAATTTATTCTCAATCATAGACACAATATTAACATAGCATTAAGGCAGACAGTATGTCCAGCCCTTAACTGAAAATACCGTGTGCCATATAAACTTACCCTAAGGGTTTGGCCTTTATCAATTATCTAATTTTCGCTTCTAAATGAGGCAAAGTTTTTGTACGTACGATACGAGTACAGCCAAGTTTACTAGAGACTTTCGGATCGCAACTAGTTTTGTCATGTCCAGAAATAAGTTGAAATACAATATTTTACAGCAAGCTAAACGAAATGCCGGTTTTCGGGCCTGAGCAACAAGACTACGTAGCTGGTAATGATACTTGCTAAACTATTACAATATACATGATATAATGAGATTCTCGTAAATGACAGAAGCGGTAGGCAAGAAATATCAACTACATTGTTTTGAATATATAATTTTTTGCTCACCCCCTAAAATAAAGACTGAGCAGTACTAATTGTTGTCAAGCAGTACTTTGAAAAATAAAGAATACAACAATAAACTCCTATCAAAGTCACGCGGTTGTTCGTAAGCTTCCTAAAGTTTTTTTTAATACGGTGATGTATATTTACTTTGTTAAATTATCAACAGCCTGAGTTTTGTGACAGTACCTGTGGTTTCTGCCTGTTGACCATGATTTTCACTTCAACTCGCCAGATCTTACTTCTGGGTCGGTCTTTTGATGATGAACCTGTGAGTCCCTTCGTTTTGTCGGCCGTTTTGTCTGACAAAAATGAAATAGGAAACTTTGGTCGCCCTTTCTGGTCGTTGGCGCGGTGGTGGCGAAATGCTAGTGCCCACGAAACGTGTGTGACTGTCAGCAGAAGATACTTAATTCTGTGTTGTTCCACGATTTGACTTTGACAGCTTACATACCAGATCCCGCCCCCTAACCGGCAACTTCGATGTGATTCGATATGACTAACACATGACATCACTTGAATAGAAATTGCGCACCAAATATGGCTTTATAATTGTTACATGAAAAAAGCCTCAAACTTCTCAGAGAGCGTGAAACATTAATATACAAGTCACGCCATAGAAACGAAATGTTTTTACATGTAACAACAACAGATAACCACGACTCAAAAGTAAAAGTTTTTAAAAGCGATAAATTGTTAGTGCTGAGGGTTTGGAAAATGAGTAATTCCTAAATTGCAAACAAAAAATTTTTTTTCAAAATATTGGTACAAACTGAAACAGTATAATAAACACAAGCTCGGGGGAAAACCCGCATGGCGAATCTGGCACACGAGTTATATATGATTGAGTAACACCTGCCCAGTGTAGTTTCAAGTCACAGATATTTTAAGAAACGAAACCACAGTAATGAGTTGAACTCACTGCATCTTTTAAAAATGTTCTATAGCAATTGCTATCACATTGCATACCGGCGCCAGCCAAGTGAATTATCATATATATTCATTGTCTAGATGAACTGTTTCAGTTCAGTTATCACGTATACAATATAAACATCCTGCCTTCATCTTTGTTATTGGTCGCATAGAATATGGTTCTAAAGAGTCACGTGTGAACAAAAAAGTTCTTTTGACTAATTGCAGCGAAAGAGAAACATTTTAAATTGCTGAAACAAAAGTGGAACTCAATCAGATATATACAGATAAAAGCAATTTCTGTTGCCACGACAGGATTTCTATTTAGCTAGAACGTGACTACAAGTGTTTTGAATACATTTTTATTTGGAAATTGCGATATCCGCTCTGGGGGAGAGGTTTTTATCAGTTTACGATCATATGCCAAAAATTCATGTTCAGCCAAACTATGCGTAAACTGTCTTCGTCAGAACTTTGTAGGGGGTAATACACGCAGGTATATGATACTGCCATCAAAGAACGAAACTATCATATATACCAATAAAATGAAATAATGAGATCAAAATCACAAAAGAAAGAGAAATAAGTTATGATTTTGAGAGCTTTCCGAACTCTGGTGGTGTTACCGGCAGGATTGACTGTGATTACGCTATTTTTAACAATTATTTCTATATACGTCATTAGAACAGAAAATACGAGCCTTAAATATAGATCCCATTTATGTTTATCTACTAGCAAGACGTTATCGCGTTTAAATGTTTGAAATACGCCAAAGCCAAAATCATCAACAACAATTTCTACAAAAAAGAAATGGTAAACTAGACGTTTCTTCCGAAGGGAGGTGTTGATATAATATTTTATGATCTTTTTTTTATTCGATAGAATATTTGTAGCCTCTTTGTATATTAGAGCCTTGCCGACATATTCCCTGTTAAGGCGGTACTTTTCTTATGACGCACAAAGAGAGGATATGGTCTGACGGCAAATGAACAAAGCTCACGTTTATTTATTTGTTTTTTTTTTCTAAGTTACTTCCTGAAGATGTTCTGTGAACTCACACCATTAAGGGTCAAAACAGTGTGATTCAAATATACAATGAAATTGATAAAATTAATGTATAAATATTTCTTCGCTTCTAACAATTTTTTGAAACAGTTGTTAAACCCTATAAATTCATCGTTAATTTTGCTAATTTTAAAGAACCAGCTATTACTGGCTTTAATTAATGAAATTAAACTTGTCAATGATTGTATTTTTAAAAATTAGATTCAACAAATATTCTGTGGTCTTTTAAAAATACTCTGCAATCTGTTGACGACTACTCAGCCTTTTGACAAATACTCCGCAGTATTTTAACAAAAAAAACTAAGTCTTTTAACAAATTGTGCTATGCGGTATTGTAAGAAATATTCATTATTTTAACAAATAATTAATAACCAGTCTTTTAACAAATATTCATTTCTTTAACAAATGCCCAGGGGAAGGGACACGCCATCTGGCTGTGGGAAGGGAAGGGGGTTTAACACACGCCACCTGGTTGGGGGAAGGGCAGGGTGTTTGATACACGCCACCTGGCTGGGGGAAGGGGAGGGGGTTTGATACACGTCACCTGGCTCGGGAAAGGGAGGGGGTTTGACACACGCCACCTCGCTGGGGGAAGGGAAGGGGGTTTGACAACCGCCACCTGGCTGGGGGAAGGGTAGGGGGTTTGACACACGCCACATTGCAGGGGGAAGGAAAGGGGGTTTAACACACGCCACCTTGCTGGGGGAAGGGGAGGGGGTTTGTCACGCCACCTGGCTCGGGGAAGGGGAGAGGGTTTGACACACGCCACCTAGCGGGGGGAAGGGGAAGGGGTTGGCACACGCCACCTGGCTGGGGAAGGGGAGGGGTTTGACACACGCCACCTGGCTGGGGGAAGGGGTGTGGGTTTTGACACATGTTACATGGCTGGGGGATGGGAAAGAAGTTTGACACATGTCATGGCTGGGGAAGGGGAGAGGGTTTAACACACACCACCTGGCTGGGGTAAGGGAAGGGGGTTTGACACATGTCACATGACTGGGGGAAGGGGAGGGTAGGGTAGGGATATGACAAATGCCACCAGATCCTCGGCTGGTGTTCCTGGTTCCAGTTAATTAAATCATTGATTATAAACAGTTTTCTTTTACACAATGCACAATAAATTGTCGTTTATATATTAACCAATGAACGAAGAACACCAAATGAGCTACATTCAGTTTAGCCGATTGCTTGGTTGTTGATTCATTCGTTTTGGACAAATTCAATGACAACTTTTTAAAAGTGTGACAATATTATGCTCTCCACCCAAAATTGTCAGTAATTTCTCCACCTGCGCATCTTCTTGTCTTGTTTGTATAATTACTTTATGCATAATTAATAAATAAAAAAGGTGGTTAATTCACAGATTTTCTTAAACCAGCCATTGCTTCAAATTATACGATGTCACGTATACTTGTCCAGAAGTTGTTCCCTACAATTCGTTTTCCAATACACATTCATTTAGGTACCGCAAAACCCGTTTGGCTTAAGTTTTATCATAGTTAATCTAGATTAACTATGGTTTTATTTAAACCACACAATTTAATTGTTCTTAAAAAACAATTTTGAGGCTCAAATCGCGAATGAGTCTCGGCCAAATTCACTAGCTCTTATAAAAAAGCGTGCTGTTCTTTTATTATGCGACGCCATAATGAAAAAATAAACAATGAATATACCATTTTCGAGGCCAAAAAAATGCTAATATTCATATTTCGAGGCCAAAAATACGCGAATATTCATATTCCAATATTCCGCTTCATCGCCCGAGCCTGTTCAAGATGGCGGCAGAAAGATGTTGTTTAACGAGGTTGCAAACTCTTCACTTGACGAAGATTTGTTTCTTGATAGTAAGAACGATGAAGAATTGCACTTGATAATAGCCATTGCAAATTAATGAAAAGAGATTCAAGGAGAGTTGTTGGTTTTCGAGATTGTTGCTCCGTCGTATTCAATGAACTACCTAACAAGTGACATACTTCAAAACTTGGAACTGGTGGTAAACACATTTTTCCCGTTTGGAAATTCTTGTTGGGAATTTTAGACTATCTTTCAAGAAGTTCCGTTTATTTTGGAAAATTTTCGGTTGGGCAAACCAAAATAGTCTTACCATTTACATTCCAACCGAAGTTTCCGAAATTTTTTGGTAAATGGTAAACAAACGAAAACTTTTGAAAGACAATGAAACGTTTTGGGCTGTGGAATATCTTGGTTATTAGAGCATAAATCCTTATTTGCAGAACTGAAAGCAAGAATTGAGAATGTTTTCCATCAAAAGTAGAAGAGAAACCGACAAATGACGCGATATTTGCTTTTCTAAAAAAGCCGCAAAGTGAAGTGTATACACAGTAACATGTGTTTCTCTTTTCATCCTAGTCAACGATAGTCCATTAATCAACGACTTTCCTTTTTGCGTGACAGTCAATCAGAATGAAAGAGAAAGAAGACAAATAACACTTTTGACACTTTCAATTCATAGATATCCTGCCATCTGCTACTTTGTGAACAATGTTCAAAGTGAAATGTAAATTTGTCTCGAGAGTTTCAGTTAGTTCATTAATTCACGCGACATTGCACGATTCAGAAATGAGTTCTTTGGTCGAAGCGATAAAAGAATTGGATAAATATCCAAGATGGCCGTATTTGCCTGAAGAGGCTAATGATTTTCAGTGAAATATTATTGCAGTTTTATAGAATCTTATATATATGGATATATACACATCATTAATATACTGTAACATATAATTATGTTTTTACGAACAATGTCTACAAACTACAGAAGTTGTATGATTTATTTTCCCATTTCATTCTTCTTTTATATAAGAATTTGACATGATGCTGAAAAACGGCCAAATTTTGGAGCATTCTCAGAACATATCAAGGCTCAAGAAAAGCGAGGAACTTTGGCGTTTTGAATACAATACAAGAATATGGAAATAATTGTTTTCTCGGATAATGTTTATCAGTGCAACATTGCATGTCTTTAGTGTTGCCAAAGTACAGGTTTGTTTCAAATAATTTCTATTGTTATTGTATTTTTTTTTATTGCCGGAAAAGGAAGCGACCGATTCAATGTTTAAGGCATATTTGTGCTTCCTGTTGTCGTTTGTATAATTTTAAACTCTCAACAACAGCACGCATTTAGCCTCGGCAAGGTTCTTATAAGGCAACTAGTTAAAAAAAAATATTCCGGGTCGAAAGAGGCGTCTTAGTTCATGATCAGCGCGTGCAGTAAGTTTTGCCAGCGCATTGACTTTTTAAAACATATATATGATGAAAAAGTCGATAATTTTCTTTCTCTGCAAGGAAACAATAGACAAAGTGAGAAACAGCTCGGCCGGCGGCATATTGCGACACTTGAGTCCCAGTACACGCTTCTTTATAAGAACAACTTTATAAGAACGAGACTCAGATTGGCCAAAATTTAAGAACAATTTTATAAGAACGAGATGATCGCTATTTTTTAAAAAAATTTACTGAGCTTCGGTCTTTAACTAAACAATAAATGCTTCGCAGTTAAAAATGACTGGAAATCGTCTCGGGGGAAAATATCTGCAAATCCACGATAAATTCGCAGGAACAAACTAACAAAATTCGTTTTCCAATACAATCATAAACAACGCAACACTTCTAGCTTAGTTCTTTTTTTTATTATTTAAACATACATAGGAATAAGATCATTTTAAGAACAACTTGAGGCTCAAATCGCCAAAAAATTAAGAACAATGAGCCTTGGCCAAATTTACTAGTTCTTATAAAGAAAAAGCGTGTATGGGTTGTTAGTGACCAAACCACATAGAGTTTTGAATTCTGGAAAATGTAAGCTAATGCTTGCCAAAGAGCATTGAGACTTTACACGATTAATAGATTGTACACTCTTTTTTTATATGAGAATATACTTTATAAGAATATCGAGGCTTAAACTCGCGAAAATTTAAGAACATTTTAAAAATAATGCTGAGGCTGAGGTTTTGTTGGAATATCATGAATTTCGTGCAACATATATACTCAGGAAGGCAACGCCATGCTGCATGGCAGACATATTCTAATGACCTATATTCTAAATTCTAAGAATGTTTAAGGAAATTTTCAGCCTCAAAACGCCAAAAAATTAAGAATCTTGAGCCTGAGTCTGAAAAACACTGTTCTTAAAAAAAGAAAGAGTGTATTGTAGTATGGCACCATAGTGTAACTAAACTTGTAGTTAGTCGACAAAAGTATATTAAACCTAAAAAAAACGCCCGCCTTCACTGAATTTTAGGAAAATCTTGATGACGAACCGTGATAGATTTTTTAATTGGCCTAAAAATAGAGTGTACAAGTGTTTATCAGTCTGCACTCGGTCTCAATATATTTGTTTGTCTTGGGAAGCACGTGTGAATTGTGCGTTTCTCTGAATGGCAGGCTGTTTGTTTCTTACACCCTTAGTTGAGCAAGCATTTCAAGGGGTAACGAATAGTAAATCGGGCAAGATTATGTGCGGCGAACCAAAAAATTTTTTTGGGAGGCAGAGTAGAAATTATAGAAGTCCGTTATAAAATTTGAAATTCCTAATCAAATGATTCTTGTTGTCAGCCAGAAAATATATTGGGGGGAGGGGGGCAGTGCCCCCTCGCCCGCCCCAAGGCTCCGCCGCCTATGGAGATGGGGGCTCTGCAATAATTCTAGGGTGTGTTGTTGGGACCACAAAAAGCTGACCCTGTTCTTGATCAATTTTGTAGCAAACCTTTTTTTTCATGCGAAACGCATACAATTTCAAAATACTCAGAACGACGGCGATGTAATTATTCGGCCATGGCTTTCCGAAAGATTTCCTTTTGTCCGTCTCTGTTGTGTCACTCCCCTAACTCGTCTCCTAATTATATTGTTTACGTCCCTGAACACACGTGCAAATCGTGTTTAATCGTCCCGGTCACCTTAAAAGGATTTTGAACCACCTGAACGATTGGGACAACTGGGTTTGTTATATGAACGTGAGCCCAGCTTAAAGTTATGTAGCTCGCGGTAAGAAATGACAGGAAGTAATTTTTACACCAGAACCAGGTTGAATATTAATTCAGGAGCAGTGATTCAAGGAACTGAGTTTCCGTGTACTGATTCAAGAGCAGCAAAAAAAGGAACGAAACTTTTCATGCACGAGCAGGGCCTTTAGAACGGATCTAAATTTTGGGAGGGGAGGCGGGGGGTGCAGTTGTCAAAACGTCAGAGATAAAACTCGTATCATCAGATTGTTTTAACAAACGAACACAAATTATTTCTGTCCGTCGAGGAACAATAAATTGATTATGAGAAATCAAAAGTTATTAGGATTGTAACCGGTGTATATACCTTAGTAATAAAAATGTCTTAATAAACACTCATCTTGTTTTGTCTTGTCTTCTTTTTTTGGGGGGGGGGGGACCGACCACAACCTTAATCCTACTTTTTTCGGGGGGGAGGGGCGGGCCCCCTGACCCCTCCCTGCACGAGTTCTAAATTTTCGCCAGCGTTGAAGCAGAACATACTGTTTCCTGCATATCAATACCAAATATTGACGAGTTTTTTAATGTTCAAAGTAGTTAACACTTTTTCTTTACACGAGTACCAAACATTTACGAGTGTAAACCAAAACTTTTGTTGGATTGTGGGTAAATTGAAAAGGATATTTGAATAAGAAGAATATTGAGTAAAATCAGCAAATCGTGATTCGATATTCCTGATTTGAGCCGTGAGAACGGTTTGATGAATTTACATCAAATATTAATTTCAAAATAAAATTTTAAACTTCCCAAATAATCACTAAATTAAGAAAACTCTTCAAAACTACCAATCTTCAAGAAAAAAATACAATTCAAAATTCATCAAAAACATCTTAAAAAATTCATGCTGACTCTCCTTAGTAGTGTTATGGGCCACCTATGAATAGAAAGTAATTATGCACATAATTTTTCTCATTAAAATAGACCTATAAATTTGGAACTTTATGCAAATGAAGGCCATAAGGCCACCAACTCAGAAACGACCGAGATGACGTCATCGTCCCCTGAGACCCAAGCCCATGGCCCCAAACAAAAGGTCGCCCTATAAGGCAAGAATGACGTCATCCCACAAGGCTTTGCGGGTAGAAAAGGAATAAAAACGAGTGAAATAACTGGGGTTTGTTAGTGTTGA
>JAOBAT010136397.1:0-11928 GCA_026413305.1 Hydrozoanthus tunicans | reverse complement strand
CAGACCGAGCGAAGCGAGGTTTGTACGAAAGACCGAGGGCAAAATATTCTCCCGGACAGACCGAGCAAAACAAGGTTTTTAAGTTTTTATTAAATGGTTTATTAGTTTGATTAAAAAGCATTTATTTCTTGAAAAAATATTTTCCACAATGTTCATTGAACTTCAATTTTCGCACCGTCGACAAACTGACGACTTTCTCCATTTGCTGAAAGTTTTCATTCACTGCTTTACCTTTCTGGTCATTATTTTCAGTTGACGTCTCTTGTAGAACTTTTCTCGGGTCACTCTTCAATACTTGTAATTTCGAGCGGATAATGAAATTCACCGGACATTGTTTTGACCGTTTGAAGTCCGTAACTCAAAAAAGTCTGTACGGTAGCTTATTGACCTAAGCTCAGCCAATCAGTACGCTGGAAATTTGGTTATTGACCGAAAATCAGAGTAACTATTTAATAAAAATAAATTACCTAGCATTCAGGCAGCGAAAGACTGGGGAGAACCCGTGACGTGTTGACTAAATCAGCTCAACTTTCCAAGAATCGAAGCCAAGGAGGCGAAAGGGGTTAGTTCGCGTTTGGAAGGAAAGCTGCTTTCGAGTTGCAGAATGGGCATCGTTTGGAAGTTTTTTTGGTGCACGTTAGCGTTTGGTAGGTAAACTATCTCTTCGCCGTTTAAAGTTGAATGCAGTTTGATATAGTAGTACAACTGAAAGACAATCAGTGTCAGTGTTTCGTAGCTGTAGTACGACTTCATTGAAATCAACCGTAACACGACATTAAAATTACTGCAACCTCGTTTCGGCTGAGTTTAATGTGTATAGTTATAAACTAGCTACAGTTTGCAAAGAGGTATAATCTTAGTTGAACGTCAAGACAAAATTTATAATTGGAAATTTGAAAAAACTTCTTGTAGCTGTTGTAGATTTCGCTTTCGTGAACGCAAATTATTGCTGCGTTTAACTTTAATACGATGTTTGTCGAGTAATGTGGTTTTGTAAGTTTGGTGCAGTTTGAATTGGATGTCAAGCTATTCCATGACTAAATTTGTTTCCGTGACTCCAAAAGCTGGTTGCCAATTCCTCATAAACGAAAGACAACAATTTTATTGGCATTCGCTGTTATAGAAGTCGGTTATGTATTGAAACACAAAACTTAATTCTCTTGATTTATGCATGAAAGCATTGTAGTATTCGATACTTATTGAGTTAGAGACAATGCTTTGTTAATGAACTATTCACTTTATTCGTTTACGTTATATTTTCTTAGAACTCAGAGTTTGTCTTTAAAAGTGTTTGTTCGTTGCCCAGCTTAGCAAACGAAGATCTTAATTCCTACTTTAAGCACCTGACTTGCACGTGTTTTATGCCCCGCATTAAGCGTCTGTGTGGGCTGTGGAACAGGATTGGGGGGGGGGGGGGTCTAAAGTATTTCAAAATACTAAAAGCGAAAGAACTGAACTTATTAAGGTGGCCATCCATTCAAAGAGATCTTCTTTGTGTCTGCCAAGTGTTATAAAACTAATTATGGCAAATTCAACATAAGATTTGCTGGAGCTTAAGCTTGGAATGCAGTTGATCAAGATATAAAAAAAGCCTCCAGCATATCACAATTTAAAAAGTCAATGAAAAAATCATTAATAGATAACTACAAAAACATACCAAATGTTCTAAAGATAATCAGTAACTTCATATATGATTATCACTTTTTAGTTTCTATTTTAGATACTTCTTTTCCATACTATATTATCTGATATTTGTGTTACATCTATTTATCGTAAGTATAAAAATTATCTTCTTCAATGGCCACATGTAAATATTTCACTAAAAATCAAGTCTGACTGTCTTGTTTAGCTTTTTAGTTATTATAGTCAGACTGTACCTAAAGGACATTTATTTCTAAGTTTTTTCCCTTTGTAAATATTTTAAAATTATGGTACTAAATAAATCAGTCATTGTCATTGTCGAGATAAAGGGAAAAAAGGCATTTTGGGGAGGGGATGGTATATGTTAAAAATGCTCTTGCTTCAAAATTAAACACTGGAAGACTGGACAGAGCATAAAGGTGTGGTGTCACATAAAAGATGTTCACGTGACCATGCTTGCTATGATTTAGTTAATTTTCAGAAAGGCAATTTTGAATGTCAAACCGCAAAAAAGTAATGCTTTTTGTGTGAAACTTGCTACTTGCTGGTGCCCTAACTCATCATAAAAGCCTAAGAAGGCTTAATCTTTGCCAGTGACGAAGAACTGTTTAAATATTAGCATTGTGAATTTAACAAAAAAGTCTGTCAACAATCAAGTTGATCGGCTGACAGTTGTTCCAGGAAAAGGGGCCAAATGCGTAAATGTGCCAGGTCTCACCAGCAACATTCTGCACTTATGCAAGTTAGTTTGATCAACAGATAAAACAGGTGGACAAGAATTTTTGTAGAATGTGAGCCTGGGCAGAGACTTGTAAAAAATCTGAATATTTGGGGGGACAGACTGTCCTGCACAATTTTCTGGCAATTTGCCCACAATGCATCACAACAGAATTGTGTTGCACAAATGGTTAAGCAAAGTGCCCTTCAAAAACTTAGTAGAACCAGGCTAGATTTTCAAGGTTGCGGATAAAAATTAAGGGCTGTCTGTAAAACATGAGAGTTGTTTGAAACTTACTTTTAGCTAAAGGAAAATTAAAGTGAACTGAAATGACTTTAGGGAACTCTGTTTACAGGACTAAATTTTGTGTTTTGTTTTTGTTTATTTTGTGTGTTAAGTCAAACTCTTATAAAACTCTGGTGCACTTTCATAAATTGGTTTGCTTCTATTTTTTTATTCTTGGTTTGACATCTTAAAACCCATTTCAGCATTTTTTTTTAGTGCTCTAATTATTTCTGGTCTAGTCCAGATTTATAAAACCACAGGTTTGTAAAAATTACTTTCCTCTGTGTTTTTTATGTAACTTGTTTTAGGCATGATACATTACATAAACAGGAGAATCCAGGTAAAAGAAAAGTTTTTTAAAGCTTCCTCATGGGGTTGTATTCACCCCCTTTCACTTGTTGGGGTTCCGTTGTGTGTTTCGAAATATGTAGTTGTTTTTAAATACACACAACTTGATGAGGGTATCTGGGCCTTTAGTGTTGAACTTCGTTTAGCATTTTTGTTTCTGTGTCCTGTGTCAGGATTTCCTCAGTCAGTTGCACATGGACTTGAAGCAGTGAAATATTTGTTGCATTGGGTTTGGAAGATCGGGCACTGACAATATATTTGAAGCAGATGATCGTGTTACAGCTCTAGTGGTTCTGATCTTGTTTATAAGTTCCAGTGTATGTACATGCCATGTTAAATTATATCTAGATAAACTGGATTTACTGGAATTTATCTCCTATGGTAATTAATCATGATAAATAGGGTCTATCACCCACAGAAATGGTTGCATATTTCAGTTTCCAAACTTTAGGAGTCAGGATAGCCAAGTGGTTAGCGCTCGTGCCTCTTACCACTGTGGACCCGGGATCGAGTTCTGGGTTCCGCATGTGGGTTGAGATTTGTCGATCTCAATCTAACTCCGAGGGTTTTTCTCTGGGCTCTCCGGTTTTCCTCCCTCAACAAAATTGACACCCAGCTAATTCTATCTGGCTGTGGAGCTGTGCTCCGAGGTCATGCATGGGCCGTATAGTGGCAGCAATATGCACCTTAACATGCTTTCTGTCCTTCGCAATTCAGTCCACGACTGCAAGTAAGGGCGATTAGCTTGCTAGATATTGTTATTATTTATTGTTAATATTATTATTGCAGTTTAGTCCATTTCAGTCGATAATTGTACATACTAACATGTTTTTTGAAAAACATTGCAGGACATTATGTGTCGGCGCAGAATCCTTCAGATACTGTTACCCCCAGCACAGTTAACGGTTTGTCAGTGGTTGCAAGCCAGCATCCTTGGCACACTAGTCCAGTCCAGTCATCAGTAAATCGCTCACTCTTCCCAAGTGTCCCAACTGTTTCTATCAATAGTTCGAGCTTCACTGTTTACCCTGCCAACAGCTCGTCTCTGGTCATGCCCTCATCTCACAACATGACATCCACTCACTATATTAAGCCGACTGTGCCGACAAACATCAGTGTCACCAGCTCAGCAGTGGTGCCAACACATGTAATCCCTACTATGTCGCCAAACACTACCATCAGTGTAACACCAGTTGTATCATCAAGTGTGATCCCAACTATGTTACCGAACACTTCCATCAGTGTAACACCAGTTGTGTCATCAAGTGCAATGCCAACATCATCAGTGGCTCCAACAATTCCTCCAACCCCACCCCCGCCATTTGGCAACTACAGTGTTAAGACTCCAAACGGGACTGCATGTCTTTTGGCTAGCTTTAGCGTCAAGTTCGATGTTGTCTATTTCAACAAGACCAGTGGCAAAGAGGTAGGCTGATACATTTTATGCCTAAAGTTTTTTATCCTGCTTTTGCAATGAAATCTTGAAACACAAAAATTTGATGTGAAAAAAATTATTTCATGTTTCAAAAATGAATGTTCAATTATAACACAAAATAAGTTAGTGTTCAGGGGCATGGCTAAAAAAATGTAAGGGGCAGCTAAAATTGTCCTTTCAGAAAGACCTGGCTAACTTTTACTATTACCTATAGTCATGTCGAACAACTTATAAATTCAGGCCCTCTGATATTATGCGATCATGCGATCCCGCATAATTGACCCAAAATCACATAATGCTGCATAGTTCACAGATTTTTGCTTAATCCCACATAAATCGAACCATTAACATAATAAGAAACAGATTCTCCAGATTTTTCTTGAATCGCAAACTCTTCCTTTTCCTGCCGCTAAAACATGAAACTGTCAGTTTAAAATGGTCATTTTTAAAATGGTTTTTGTGGTAATTTTCAGTCATCACAGGTTAAATTTATTTAGTGTAGGATTGTTTGTTTCTATTTTTTTTACTTCAATGATGTTTCCATTATACTTTTAATATCATGAAAATATTTGGACTAAAATTGACAAAAAAGGTCCAAAAATTTAATCATTTAAAAAGATTATCTTCCAAACAGTAGAACCTCTGAAAGTTTTAAAATGTGCTTAATTAATTACCATGAACTTATTATCACAAGATCTTGTGTGGTCAGGAACATGAGTTCCTCATCTTATAATAAAATGGTCAACAGATTTCTAAAAGTACACAAGTTCCTCCTCTGGGTTCATTTTATCTTTTGAATCAAATTGTTTCACTTTTCTTGACATGTTTTGCATTTTGTATGTAGTAAACCAAAAGTAGCAAACTGAAAAGCAATATAGCTGCACCATTTTTGTTGGTGCTGTTTGTAAACCAGTTGTCTTGTATGTAAATTTGTAAAGTTTTATTGAGAAACTGCCCAAAAGTTTTTGGTCTGAAATTTAATGTCCCAAAGTTTAAGGCCTGAAAATTCTCAGCATATAAGCCGATTTTTCGAGACTCAAAATATGGGTTGAAAAATTGACCTCAACTTATATTCATGAAGGTCGTGAAATTTTGTTCTTCATAATTTTGACCGAAACGTCTGGAATGTCAGGTAGAATTAACTCATTTTGAATGTATTAGCGAAATAAACTTTAGTTTTGTTTCCTTAAACATAAGGTAAAATTTCATTGGATGTAACCGTTGACAGTCCTTTATTTATTCAAGACATGCTAAGAACCACAAAGCACATGGGAAATACATGTACATTTCATTTTTACTTGTCCAATCAAATTTGATCATTCCCATGCTGTAATTTTCATTTTTATTCTTTTGACAGGTTTTGGTGGTGTGTTGAGACAATTTATGGATACAAATTTACTTTTAAGTTGAAGGGTTGACTTATAGGCAGGAATATTGTAAAAGTAAGAGATTTCAAGGTAAAATTTAGGAGTCAACCTATATGCTGGGTCAACTTCTATGCTGAGAAACATGGTAACTAAAGTATTAACATTATTTTGTTAACTTGTAGATCACAGCAAAAATTGAGCTGCCACGGGAGAAGAATGTTGTGACTAATGGCTTCTGCCCTCATGATTCAAGCAAAGGGGGACAAGATTCGTCGATTTTCCTGAGTTGGCCTGCAAATGATCCAAAGAATAACTTCTCAATTGTATTTATTACGGGGAAAAATGTTGGGTCAGATGAAGCACCCGAGAGTCACTGGATAGCTTCCAGTTTGATGATCAGCATTAATACCACTGGGAATCATGAATTTTTGGATGCAGCAGGTGGGTGTTGCTGCATCTGTACATGTTGAATGATATAGCTCGAATAAGTTTAGCAATTTACCCCAAAGTTAGAATTATATTAAGTTGGAGTATTCGGGAGTACTGCTTGACACAGTTTGTTCCTTCAGACCTGCTAGGCCATTTTACTGACTTAAGTATCATTACAGACAGTTAATATATATTAGAAACTTCTAAACATTGTAACAGGGTTTATATGGGCATTGGTACAGTACTGAGTTATGTTCTATTATAGTTATTATAGTTGTATGTATTATTGTAAAAATAGTTAATTGTATTATTGTATCAAAGCTAATTAGTATCAGTGCGTGATAAAGTGTGTGATGCTATGCTACACAAAACCATTAACTTAAGCTGTCTAGAGTCTAACTAGAAAACTTTGTTAACTTAGACTCTAGACTTAGACTTAGGCATCTCCTAATCCTTAAGGGTATCTGGTACGTATATAAGCATATTTCACTAAATAAAACAAATGCTACCAAATACCTAAAAATATAACTTATGTAACAAAGGAATGCAAATAAAGTATCATTATTATTACTATTATTATTATTATTATTATGGAAATCCAGGAAAACCCTGAAAATTTTTGAAGCCCTGGAAACCCCTGGAAAAGCCCTGGAAATTTTTCTTTAAGCCCTGCAAAATTTCATAGAATCTTCTTAAAATCCCAAACGATGCATTGTTTTTCGGTACAAGTAACAACTAAGACTTAAAATTTAATTTTTGCATGTCGTTGTTATATTAAGTCCAATAAATACAAATTTTCATGACATTAATAACTAAAACGCTGTTTAAACAGGTGATTTTGATTCTTAATATTTTCATTTGAAAAAATTAAAATATAGCCATGGCTTGAAAAACCTGACTTTTTAAGTTCTGAAGATGTATGAACACTGTTGTAAAATCTATGAGAACTGGAAAATTGCCTCAAGGTCACTTGCATTGATTTCGTATTCATTTAGACTTGCCATTGTGACTTTTGGTTTTCGTTGTGTTTTATTTCTCCAGACAAAATCTGGATGTGATCTTTTTCTGCAGTAATATATATATAGGTACCCTGCCAAGTCATTGTCTGTTGGTTGGTCTAAACAAATTAATGTTTCCCTCATCATAACAAATGTATAGTCAATCAATTATCCAAACAAAATACGTGAATAACAAATTTACAATTGTTTCTCATCATTTTAGACAATCTTCCTGGGTTAATCAGTGTTTAAAACTAATGGGCTATGTCCTGTTGCCTGGGGCATTTAAAATTTGGCTTGGGCAACTAAAATCTTGAGGCCAGTTGCCCCAGTGGGCAATAAGTTTTCTGTTTGCAGGACAGCTGCTTGGACTGTTGGACTGGAAGCAAAAATAAAAATATCAAGTGAATCAATTTTAGCACTGAGAAAAATAGTAAAAGAAGAGAAGACCAAGAAAAATTGCCTGAAGTTTTGGATGTTCAATGCCTTGAAAGTCGCTGCTAATCGCTGCTTGTCTGAGGGGGAAAATTGAGTGTATGTCACAAGATGTCAGTGGTTGACCTGTGAGAGGGTGTGCAGAAAGATTTGGAATGCACATGTGTTCATTATTGTAACCCCTTTTTTATTTTAAATCTAATTGGACATTCAACTATTTTTCAAAAAAGGGCAAGCACATTTTTTGAGGGGCAACTAGAACTTAAATAGCAATTGCCCAATGGGGCAAATTTTCTCAAAAGTTAATTTTGAACCCTGGTTAGTGCTATGTATGATTAACCCAATTGTTTTTTTTTTGCAGATTCTGAAATAACAGTTGGTACAACTGGAGAACTCGAAGAGCTGAGTGCCCAAACTGGACACTCCCTTCAGTGTCACCATCCGATTGTCATCAAAGGCTTGCACAATTCAAAACAGAAAGAAAGTGCAACTGTTTATTTTGAAAGCCTGCAGATCCAGCCATTCGAGGTGCCTTCAACAGGAACATTTGGCAAAGGTAAGAATTAAAACAATGAAAATGATTCATGAACAATTTATTGACCAAATTTTCCGAGTACATACTGGTTGATTCGTTTTGAAGTCAGCCTTTGTCTTTTTAACCTTATTTATGAAATTTTAAAAGGTTAATGTTAGGAAATAGATCCATGGCTCGTACTACATCCTGGAATTCCTGGAAAACTGAAATTAATTTCCCTGCACTCCTGGAATAATCTTGGAGTTTTGTGGAAATATTTAAATTCTATAACAAACAAACCAAGAGTTCCTAGAGCATCTTGAGGTTGTTAAGCAAGAAAGTTGAGGAGTCAAGTCAATGACATGTAAATTTAAGAAAACAAACAACACATTAGAAGATTAATAATTATGATTAAAAATACTAAGTAATTTTATGCATTAAACCATACTTAAGATCATTTTATACAAAAGTATGTACATAATTTTATAAACAGGTTTAGTTCATTGTGAAGAACTATAAAATTATTAACACCAATTGAACCTAATATTAAATGTCTCTTAGTCTGATGGTCGCCTGATGCAAAATGAATGAAGCATCAATTGATGTTACCATTATTTTTTACAGTTATTCACAACAATTTTATCTGTTTCATATTTCATATTTGGGCTCTGCTTCTTTACAATATAGCACTCTCTTTTACTGAGTGGATTAAATTTTGATTTTGTTTTGTTACATATGATTGTATAAAGGTTTTAACAGGAAGACTGTTCATTTTGATAGTTTCAGGGAGTTTCCATGTATATATATGTGTGTTTGTTTTGAATGTTTAGGCATCCTTTTTTAGCCCTAAGAGGGTAATTCTCTACTTTGTGCTCTGACTTTCATGTCTTTGAGCTATATATAAAATTATTATTTCTGTGCAATACCATTTTTGAAGTAGGCAGGAAAAACTTAAAATCATTGCACTGTGTGAATAAGTGAAAACGTTGGAGTTTTATGACTGCTTTATGAGTGAAAGCTTTAAAGTTATCAACAGTGTAGATAGAGTTAAGTATCCGACTGATTAATTTTTACTGATGTTTGGGTTCATGATGAACTAAAATAATTGTGCTATTGTTTATTCTAAAGCTGAAGAGTGTCATGGAACCAAACCAACGGTAGCCCCAAGCCCAAAGACTGGTCCAAAGAAGGATGATCACACTGTTGCTATTGCAGTTGGCTGCACTTTGGGTGGATTAGTGTTAATTGTTCTCATTGGCTACTGGATTGGCCGCAGGCGTGGGCGCAAAAGAATGTCAGCTGGCTACAGAAAGTTGTAATTAGTGGCGGGTAGTATTTGGTGCTTCAGGTAACTCAGGGGGGGGGGGATGATAGTGGAAGATATAGTTTTATACAAATTGCAGACTGTGACCTGTGCACAAACTTAGATTTTTTCTTTTTGATCATAAAGTGTGACGAAGGAATCAACTTTTATCCTGACTGTGTCACAGGTTGAAAAAGCTGAATGATTCACGCTGTTGTTTTCAAAACAGTTACTTTGCCTTGTTGATTGGTCAAACATATAAAAGCTAAGCTTTTAAGTTATATAGTTAATGTCAATTTGAAATATTGAATAACTTGAATTGGCTTAACATTTAGACTTAATAACCCTTTCAGTCCTAGGACTTCGTGCTGGTAAATTCTCCCAACTGTAGGTGCCTATATTTCTAATGGAACAAGCTTAATGGGAGAATTTTTCTTTTCATCTTTAACAGTTGACAAGCTTACTATGATCAATTTCCATTTTCTCAATACCAACTTTCTTGCTTTGTATGTGTTGTGTTATGAGAAATTAGATGTTGATATAAACTGACGGAGAATGAAAGTATTGCCATTGGTTGAAACTACAAAATCCTACAATGACCAATCGGAGTTGCTCCACTTCCCTAGTGTAAGGCCAAGGAGCAATCATTTAAGTTTTTTTGTCATGCACCACAGCTGGATTAATTAGATTTTAATGAGTAGAGATAAAAGTTTATAAGAATTAGGTTTTTGATAAAAAAAGCCAACAACTAGCCATTTGATTTTTGTTGAATCTGTTTAGTGAATACTTACAATTCAGTGGAAAAAAACTTATATATTGTAGTGTAGGTGAAAATTAGTTACAGTAGCTGAGGTCTTATTCAGTGCTATGCTTGATAAGCTCATGGATAATAACCCACTGACTTGTCGGTGGTACAGTGGTCAAGCGGTCAGTGCATTAGACTTGTTATCCTGGGGACGTTATTGAGTTTGAGCCCTGGTCAGACCACTGTGTTATGTCCTTAATTTACCTGGCTTGTTCCAGTTGACTCAGCTGTATAAATGAGCACCAGTTCTGCTGGGGGCTAACCTGCATAGATTAGTGTCCTGTCCAGGGGGAGTCAAAGACTCTCATCCGCTTGACAAGTGCTACAGAAAAGGGAGATAAGCGCCGGCCCAATGAGCCACTTTGGCTTGAGGAAGGATTTAGTTAGCTAGCTAGAATCTACTTGCTTGGCAGGCTATGGTTTGAAATTGACCCCATATTTGTATTTGAACTTTTCTAGTAGTGAAAACTGCATGCACTACCGTATACTTGTTGTGCGAGGTAATAGTTTGAAACAGGTGAAAAATTTATAGTTCACTTGTTTAAGAGAGCAATCATTTGTGATCAGATTTTGTAAACTGTAGCTTGGAGAAAGTAGATTTATAACACTGACTGCAATTGCTTGCTTGTTTCATACCATCACAGTTAGTTAACAGTAGCTAACCAAGACATTGGATTGGATGAAATTGTATTCTTAGAAAACTACTAAATGTTAATTCATATCCCTTGTAGGTTTTTTGAGATGGTAGAAATCATGCAGTGAAAAACTTGTCATTAAAGATTTGTTGGTATAGACAAACTCGGGATTTTGTGTGTGGTGATTTAACCTGAACACTTCAAAATCATGGGTTTTGCTTGAAGTCCCGAGGGGGGTGGGGGTGGGGTTGGGGTTTGGCAGGGGGATGGTTTTCTCTCTAATGATGACTATGTAAGGGAATATGCTTCTTTTGAGGGTATGGAGTTTAGAATAGGGGTATAAATCTTGGAAATTTTTGCCTAGGTTAAAATTTTGTACAGGTTAAAAAATTTGTCAGTATTTACAAAATTTTTAGTACAGGATTCCTTAATTTGATTTTCTGTCCGAAATGTTGGAATACATCAAAACAATACTGTGAGTTCTGTAATAGTTCTGTGATTGATTTTCTATGATTAGTTTGGGAGAAGATAGAGGATTGGGGTTGGCTAATTAGAATATGGTATCAAAATCAAACCGTTTCTTGTTTAGAACGCGGCCAAGTTCATGGAGGCCAAACGGCAGTCTTCAACCCCTAAATACCTGTCGGTATCCCCTGGGCTAGAATTGTCAACTTAGTCATGGAAATGACGACCTTGGCTTCGGTCGCTGATTTAATGATGCAAAAGAGCAGGAGTGCAGTGTCGAATGCCATTTTAAAAGTATCCTTAAATGTAGTTGATATTTGATAAAATCTTGCACTGAACTGGCTTGAAAATTAGCATTTATTTTTCCAGGCAAAGTAACAAAAAAATAAGAGTTTGAGTCAGCGGGCATGGGTTTGTTTTGGGGCCAGACTTGGAGTCGTTTTAGCCCGAGCCGAAGGCATCATCAAAGTGAGCTCAGAGAAGGGACCAAAACATATTTACAGGCAGGGGCGGATAAAAGAAGGGGGGGGGGGAGGGAGGTTTGTTTGAG
>JAOBAT010136353.1:0-11933 GCA_026413305.1 Hydrozoanthus tunicans | reverse complement strand
AAATGGAACAAGGAAACTCAGGAATGGATACGGTTTGATAGAAACTGTTCACTGCCGTTTACTAAATTCTCATAACTGACTCAAAAACACTCTGTCAGAACATGTTATTTCCATAGAGGTAATAATTAATGTTTACAAGGTAAAATTCATTACTTTTTATGAAGTGCATTTTTTAGTAGACTATTTTCTTTCTCTGTGCATTTTTAGTTTTAGAGCATCATTGGCCAACAAAGCCAAGCTTACTAAGACGTTAAGTAAATTTCTTGGGGCAAAAGCAAAAAAAAATTTTTTTTTGGGTGGGAGGGGGGCACAGTTATAAAATTTGAAACTCCTGTTCAAAAATTGTTGTTGTTATCTATAAAGTTATTGGGGGGACTTCCTGCCGTCCCGGTTCCACTGCCCATGAATTTTTGTTGTAAAAAAATGGATGTAATTTTAGACCATTAAATTCAATACTAGCTTGTCCAACAATTTAAGTGATAATGGACTCAAATATTATATTATCCCTTGCTGTATTTTTATGGCTTTATTTGAATGCACTTTGGTGTAGGATAAAGTATTACCAAAATTCACAATTCAGGATACATGTACATTACAACCATTTAGCTAGGTTTAAAGTCAAGGACCGGGTTACAAGTGCAGGAAGAAGAGATAAAGTTTAGAATTGGGTCAAGATATGAAGTAAGTACAAGAAAGTTCAAATGTAGAGACAAATCGTTCCAGAAGGGCAGTAGCCTCTTTGCAGCGTTTCTATGTCACTCCTTACCAGTCTTCCCAAAAAAGTCTGCTGACCTGAGCGAACATTCCATTCCCAAAACTGACCAATCACAGTTTAGCTTCTATTTTTCTGTGGCTAGTGCCAGTTTTCTGTTACTTTTTTGCGGATATTTTTACAAGATGGTGGGTTTTCAAGTTAGCCGAGCAGATCATGTGTGAGAAATTTCAAATAAAAGCTCTAAATAATCATCAAAGATAAGCATTATGTGCCTTTGCTTACAAAAAGGTAATGTGTTAGTAAAATCTTCCAACTGGGTACAGAAAACCTTAGATTTTTCAGGCTGTTCCTTTGATTTTTTAAGCAGCAGATCCACAAGTTTGAGGGGAGCGACTGGTAAAGAGTGACAGAAATGTCTGCAAGGAGGCTGGAGGGACAGAAGATCTTTATAATTCAATGAGATTTAAAAAAAAAATTTTTTTTTTGCATTATTTATATAATTTTATTGGTAATTTGAATTCATGACCAAGTTTGTAATTAGAAAACTTTGGATGTTGATTGGCTTCTGCAGTGACAACTTTCACTTGTCTTCTCAACTACGCATGTTTTTCTGTGTGAGAAAAAAGTAAATTGTGTTAAAATACTGTTTATTTTATAAAATAAGTTAATTGAGCTAGAAGTGTACCTAAAGGGAGAGGGATTGTTTACAGTGATGCAGGTTTTTAAGCACTTTGAATTATCCTGTGATGCAAGCTGTCTGTTAATTTTTATTGTGTTGTGCTTTTAGATATAGTTTTGTTTTTTTCATGATAAGATATTTTTGGTAATATTACTAATCGTGAACTTGCAAGTCCATAATGGATCAAAGACTTATAAATATATATATCATAAAAAAGATAAATTTATATATTCTTCACTTTTGATATAAAATTAGTTGAGGAAAAAATGCAATCTTTTCTTGACATAAGTCGCATTCCTCACCTTTGTGTTGTCGTTCTGTTTTAAACATTGTTGCAATCATGGTTTGCTGAATCAACCTTTAAAATTATCAGCAATTGAAAATGTTAATTGCTGAATTGCAGTGATATTAGAAATAACAAAAAATCTCTCAATGATGAGTACATAGATGTATTTTAAGTATAGTAATAAAATAAATTATTTTTTAAATAAAGGTAATTTAAGCAAAATATTAAACAATATTCCCAGATGGGAGGTGACTAGTGCCGGTGGATATTTATCAGGACAGGAAGCGGTGAGGTAAGTATCTATTGCTAGACACCGACACTGAGGGGGATAATTGCATGATTTTAGTACATGCACACCAAATCAGTCGAACAAGTTTAGGTGACAGTTAATGAATGTCAAGTTAATGTTCAAGAGTAGCTGAATGTCAAAGTGGCCAATAGCTAGGTGTGACATTGAGATTGGTTACTTTTTTTGACTAAACTTGTTCAGATGTTATTGCATTATTTATATATCATATGTAAAAATGACATTAACTTAATTAATTTATATTTTACATTTGTATTTGGGGTATGTTTTTAGTTTATGTTAATAGCCTGGGCACAATGGCACAAACTTTATTAAAATTGTAACCCCAACAGCTGCAAAATAAAAGGCTTTTGGAGAAAAATTGTATGTGGAAAAAGAAAGGGGGCACGTTTTGGATTATGCAAGGAGGTGTGGCTAGGTGCAGTAGTTAGAAAAAGACAGACTGCAGGGCCTTCAGACTGTTTTGAAGTAGATGGCTGCTGGAAAAAGAAGTAGAAAAATTTGAAATTTGGAGCCTCTTAAACGTAATCTTGCGCATTTTGGAGAGGAAAATGTAATTTTTCTTGAAGATAATAACACTGTAACTTTGATATGCAGAATTCAAAATGGCTAAAAGAAAAGCAAAAAACAAGTGAACACATGTATGAATAACAACAGACATTGTTCAGTGTTTGACACCAAGGTAGTGAAATTAATTCAGCTACAAACAAAAATTAATACTTATAAACTATATATTACTGCTAGAAGAACCATATGTGTTGTTTGAAAACAAGTGTGAACAAATCATTTTTGGGTAAGATTTAGAGTTAGTCTAATTTGCTGACATGTATTTGTCATCAGGCAAGAGGTAGCTGCCAGCTTAATTGTTTGAAAGCCCCAAGACTGTTGTAGTAAAAGCTTTGGGACCACAAGGGCATAAAGGAGAAGATTGTTATAAACAGATACTTTAACTTCCACACTTGCTCCTACACCAAATTAGAGATTTTATAAAGAATATCCCAGGATCGCTCTATATTTACAGATATTGACTGAAATAGTTCTCATCAGGAGCCGATTGCAATAGCTTGGACATGTTGCGCATATGCCAGGCAAGGGGCCTGCAAGCTACCAGAGGGAGTAGTTCGTCCTAGAGCTACTTAGGTATAAGGACACAGTAAAGGACATCCTCAAGTGTGGTAGTGCACTGAACACATGGAGAGAGATTGGTAGGAGATTGGTCAGCCTGGCAGAGATTCACATCTAATGTCTGTGATAAGATAAAGAGAGACGAGGAAAAGAAACAGAATAAAGGGAGAAGCCTCACAAGAAGAGCAAAAGAGATCATGAACTCTGAACTTTTAAACTCTTTTAGTATCATCTACTTGTTGTGTGTTACCCATGTCGGGTTAAGGATACCTCTTAATAAGCCATGGAAAGTGCTGTGCTATGTATGCTAGACCCAGGATTGGGTTGGGAGAAAGCCACACTTCTTCCAGCTTGTTGGCAAGAGTAACAGTGATCAAGTAGGCACAGCGTTCAGCAGACATCTCAGCAATGCCTTGCTCTGCAACACTTGGGCCGTCATATTTCTATAACATGATAAACAAGAATTGTATGTCTGATTTATTGTCATACTTTATCATTAGATTTAAATGTTTGATTCAATGTTGCTTTTCATTAAATAGCATATGACACAAGATTAGTTTTTCAATTATTTTTCAAAAAGCTTCAAGTGGGAAAAATTCAAAATTCTACATGCCAATATAGCGTACTTGTCAAACTTGGCAAAGCAATGTTTTTTTAGTAAAATTTTTAAAAATTGAAAGTCTTATCTCATGTCATGTGCTCTTTTTAAAATGAGTTAATATAAGAAGTTGGGTAATTTATTCTTATACAATCAACAAGATCTGGGGGGTGGGGTGGGGTGGGGTGGGGTGCTCATCAGAAAGTTTCAGTGGAACCCCGTAAGAGGTACCAATCAAGGTACGACTCATCCATTTCAACGGAGTACAATCCAAAAGTGCAACTGCAGACAACTTTTCAATCAGTTTAATGAAGCTAAAGACAATGGCATCAAATACTTTACACATTGCAAGCTGGTTGTTTTTGAAAGCATTGTCATTATAAAGTCCCTATAAAGCTTTTTTTTTAATTTCCAGATGAAAAGTAGAATCCTTAATGAATAATAATTTTGAAAATAGAACATTTTGTCACTGTTCCTATTACATTTTTTAGGCTTGACACATGTAGTGATGACATAGCAGGGCAAATATGATGGAACATGAGGCAGTGACAATCTTTTCATCTCAAAACATTGGGTTGTGGCAACAGTAGTCATATTTCTATAACTTTTATCAGTGATTTATTTCCTTGAAATTGTTTGAAATAAAAATTTTCTTATCCTTTTTAAAAGAAATGAAAATTTTTAAACAAAATCCACGCAACTCACTGCTGCTAGGTCACAGGTTACCAGTTCCTGGTCTGCTCGGTCAAAATTTACATTCCAATCTTTTTTTGATATTTAAAAAGCATACTTAGACGTGGAAATTTTCTTTGGTTATTCAAATTTTGGGTCCATATAAATTATGACAACAGTTTTAATCTAAAAAGTAAAAAATTAAGGGCTATAGGGACTTTAAATCTTTGGCTATCAGGTGAATTTTACTTGTCACAAGATAAATCCCTAACAGTTATTGCACTATCTGCTATAATGCCAAAACTTTGTCTCTGGTGCCCTCAGTGGTACCAAATCCATGATATCTTATAATTACCCATAAGAGGTACAACAAGTTAAATATTTTGCCCTGCCCAAAAAAGGTTGGGATACCTCCCACCTCCCCTGGGCTACAAATTTAGAGTAACAAAGCTGTCAGTGATAATCAAAACCTAGGAGACTAAACTAGTGCTATATATTATTAGGTTATGAAAATACATGGTTATTAGTTATTACATGTCATATGACTAGTTATAATGTTTATTAATACACTAAAGTGAAATACCTTGTCAATGTCTCCCATCATTGCATTTTTTACAGCATTGGATGTCACGGCCCCAGGCATTGCAAATGTGACAGTGATGTTCTTCTGTGCAACCTCATTTCTCAGTACCTCAAAAAAGCCCTGCATGTGAATCAAGGCAAAGTAATGTACCTAGTTGGATAAGGTCTTTTACAAACTGCTAACAGGCCTGTAATCAGTCTCTCAGAAAGGTTGGTGTATCCCAGTAACTATAAGTAATCAGTTTAACAAAATGTTTGACAAAAAACAAAGTTCTTACTCTGTACAAGGAACTATCAAGAACTCTAGCACTTAGACTTTCTACTAAATTGTTAAAGAAACAGCCTGACAGCGAAATCATGCAAAACATATATAAGCATGAAAGTAAATTTGATTTTGCCAGGAGTACTCAAAGTTTCGATTCACTGCTTACAGGGCCAGAAACTTAATGAAAAAACCTTTACAAATATATCACAGGCAAAATAATGTTTTCACATCAATGAGATGTGAAAACATATTTTGTAAAAGTTTTGTATGAATTATCTGGCCATGTTAACAGTGAATTGAAACTTTAAGTCTCAAACTGAAGTTTTGTAAGATTTTGCATCAGTCAAATTAAATTAATTAAAGCAAAGTAAAACTTCTTACTGTTTATTCTTTTACGTTTTAGCGTGTATTACAGAAAGACAAATAAAATTAGACTAAAGAGGTAGTTACATGAAGTCCACTCTTTGCTGCCATGGATGAACTTGTCCTTGGGAAGCCTGCAAATCCAATTTCATCACTGAGATTCAATTGGCAGTAATCAAATTGGCATTTCTGAAAATTTTCAAGAATTTGTAAACTTTCAAGAAGTTACAGAGTATGGTTACTTGCAGTTAAAAATATCTGGAAATTATTTCTTTTGTTTAAATCAAATCGCTCTTAAGCTATATATAATTATATATATAAATGAAGTACAAGAGTCCACTGCCACAGCACTAACGGTTTAGGCCAGCCAAAGGGATCCACAAGAAATCACAATCGGCTTTGTGATGAAGCATGACAACCAGTGACTGTAATAAAAAAAACTTCATAATACGTTTCGCCCTTCAGCCTTACCACTGACCTTCTTTATATTACATTTATTAAATTTTCAGTCTGGAATATTACATTTGTAGGGTTCATGGCCCGGTTACATTCCTCAAAACCTGATTAGTGCTAACCCAGGGTTAATTACAATGACAACCAATAGGTTTTGTTAAGAGTTAACCCTAGGTTAAGTTAATCAGGGTTTTGAGGTTTGGTTCACTCAATCTCGGTTATCAGCTAATGTATACTGAATAATTTTGACCATATATGGAAACTAGCTGTGTAGTGTTGCAAAGTTGACATATATGGTTGTGAATAAATTTAGTTGTCAGTTTTTAGAATAATGATAAGTTTTGGAAACTGAAGAAACTCTTTAAAACAATTATTCCATTCACGCTTGGATATGAGATGATTTGTATATAATAGCCAGCATGTCCATACATGCCTCTAGATCTTTGGCTATGCCAGCTCATATCCAAGGCATGTTCTGGGAATAATATAATATTGCTTCTTCTAAGGTACTTTTAGGTTGTTTTCTCGGTTCAATACATTGGTATGATGAGATTGCATGACAAAAGGTTGTGGAGAATAGAACAGGTTCGATCAAAACATACCCATGTGTAGCACAAGTGCTGTAACACATACGATATGGCCAGCCTGCCTGTCAATCATGTGTGGCAAGACACTTTTAGTTAATGACATAGTTCCAAGAAGGTTTCCCATGATTATTTTCTTGTCACCAGCAAAAGATGTCTTGATCACCTCAGCTAGCATTGCAAATCAAGCATTATTCAGGAGTATATCAATCTGAAAAATGATAAAACATTGCTTCAATGACATAAGGAGCATTGATAAAAAAATTCTATTGATCATTACACATACATATAGGTATGTACAAACAACCTTAAGTCAAATTTATACGTACCTAATGCCCAGGGGAGAGGAGGGGGGGGGGTACGTGTGGTACTGTGCCAAGAGCCTGGTATTTTTTTGGGATTTAAAAAATATGAAGCTATTGGACTGCTTGCAGTCCAGTGTTCTACTGTCCTTTGGCCAACGTCCAATTGCATGTGCACCTTTATTTACTGCATATCACATTCAGTGTAACACAAGGGGACTTAATGCCGACCCACTAGCTACCCAGGGAAAATTTTCAAATTTCAATTAGTATTTTTTAAGGTAATTTTAAAACTGGGTGGTATTTTTAGGGTGTAAAAACCCTTGACATTTTTAAGGGTATTTTGTGCACTTTTTCGATGGTCATCTCAACCCTTTTTGACCCCGAAGTATCCCCCCCCCCAGACCTAATATCATAATTATTTTCCTAATCCATTATGTTGCTCATAGTTTGGTTGTTTATCTTCTTGCAAAGTGTGAAACTGTGTTGCTTGAGTACTTTTTCCAGAATAACTCTGAAGATATTTTAAAGTACACTCACTATATTGGGGTGGTAATTAAGTATGACTGTCATACTTTTTAGGGGTTAAAATAAGACAAAAGTCATAATGCAAACGTCCTATTACATGTGACTCGCTACATGTGACTCGTTACATGTGACTCGTTACTAATACTAATACTGCACATCATGCTCAGCATTATGCAAGGGGACTTAGTGCTGTCCTGCTAGAAATCTAAGTAGGTAAAAAAATCCTTTTTAAATTGGTATTTTTAGGGTGGAGTACTTTTTAGATAGTAGTATTTTTAGGGTATTTTGGGACTTTCCAAATTGGTGTAGCAAAAGTATTATAACATTAATTATCACATAGGGTAGCTGTCGACCTTGATTTGAACTTTTAAGTTTACCTGTCCAAATCTGGCAAGTACCTCTTGTACTAGTGTTTCGTGGCTGTCGTGTTCAGCAAGGTCAAAGGGCAGAACAAAAATATTTTCACAACTGTTGCTCAGTTCTGTAAGTGAAATATTAAAAAAATGTACATATCACAGTTATATCATTTTTAGTACTAGAGTATGTACACCCAAAAGTACGTAAACGTTTTTAAAAATTTCTTCTTTCTAATTATTTTTTCTTGCAAAGCAAAGATCCAAAATTCAGAGAATTAATAAATGGTTAGCAGATTTTTCTCTCATAAACATTGTCACGTTCAAATTATACGCTGTTCACGTATACTAGTCTTGAAGATAGTTCATTTACAATTCGTTTTCCGATACATTATGTATTGTTACACCTTAGGCTTAGTTTTAATTCGTTTTAAACGACACATAGAAATAAGAACACTTTGAGACTCAAATCGCCGAAAAATTAAGAACAATGATTCTCGGCAAAATTTACTAGTTCTTATAAAAAAAAGCGTGTAAGTAGTTCTTAGGAAACAAATATAATTATAAGGGGGCGGTTTTCTATCTGCTGTCGACATTAAAAAACCTAAATAATAATTAAATTGTGTTTTGTTCAGTCATGCGAAATTGCTTAGCCTTAGAATTCAGAATATTTCAATGCCGCAAAACAATCCTTTTGTTGGACCATAAACATTGCATTTTCTATTTCACAATCACACGGTGAAATACGGCCGCCAAACGAGTGGTTTAAAAAAGGTTGTGACTTGAATTCATAGCGTGAAAGAAGTTTAATAGTTACATACAAATCTAAGTTTGCTTTCAACTTGAAAACCACTCATAAAAACAATTTGATGTCGAGCGCTTAACGGCTTGCTTAACAAATTAGTATGACACAGCTGTTTTCTTTAAACCGAACGTGCTCCGAGTTAACAAAACAAATATTCCAAAACTGCTAATTACTCCACGGTAATGAACACTTATCAGTTATAAAGCACGATCTCATAAAGGAAGTACTACTTTGTTTTGCAGATTGGAAGTTTAAAACCACAAGACCAATATTCATTTATAATTAAGTTGCAACATGTATTAGTCGACACCCGCAGGGCTGGAATTTGCAACAATGTAACCTATTTAAGGGACCTGCACCCAAAACTACAACCATCCGATTATCCCTTCTAATCCTCTTCAAACTTGACCTCACCAGTACATTTGTTCTTCACCCTCTCCAGTTCGTCTTTCCTGCGTGAAGAGAGTACTAATTTGCAACCACAGGAGGACAGTTCGTAGGCTAACTGCTCGCCGATTCCACTCGAGGCACCTGTTAACCAAACTACTTTGCCGCGAAGCTCGGTCGAAGGTTTGGCGCCAAACTTCTCGTAAAAGCTCAGTGTAAGATCGGTATCTGAAAACAGTATGAGTGCCGTAAAAATAACGAGAAACGTAACTGCAACCGCTACAAAATAAAGGAATGATTGCAGCACTAAAGAAAGCATCTTGAATGAAATGTTGACACAACACACACACGCCACTTGTTTGCGAGTGAAAACAACATTCAGTGACCCCCAAATGCGTTGATTTATATACAGCTGCACTAGGTCCCAATGTCTTTGCTGTACGCTCCACCCACATTCAGTTTATTAATGGCTAATTTAACAACACTACCGTGAAGATACAGCAAAAACCTAATGAATTTTATCTTCCTGTCTGCTTCGTTAAAGAACAAACATCGAGTTGGAAGCTTAGTTTTAATTTAATGGCTTGTTTTCTTACCTAAGTTATTTCCAAATCCCAAAACGCAGTTCGTGCGCTCATCTCGTTTGTTCTAATCTAATTAGATATCGACTACAGCTCTATATGGCGCTCTTTGATATTAACACAATGTTTATGGAATGCATTTCGAAGGAAAAATTGTAACTGTCGTTGAATCTCTCTATATAGAGAACATTTTGATGGTGTTTTGCGTTATATTTTCTTATTCGGTTGTTTTACACTGACAGATCCCAGTTCGGCTCAGCCGTAACTCAGCACAGATTCCAATATTGTAATCTGATTATTTAATTTTTACGTTTAAGTTTTTGAGTGTGTATCTATTAGGTAAATATGAAAAGAATGTTAGCTAAAGAACATGGGCGTAGAGGGAAAAAAGGAGCGATACTAAAAACCCTCAGGCGTCAGGATTACTGGACTGTATTGTGAAAAACACTATGCAGTGACAATTAATTAAAAAGATTTTCAAATGAAAAGAAAAGGCTGCCAAGAACCCTCCTCTCCCCGGTAGCCTCCGCAGAAGCGCATTAGTGCGGGATGGGGACTCGACTGGGGCGGAGGAGCGCGCATGATCGACGAGGTTACTTTATGAAATGGCCTGAACTAATCGAGTTGCGTCCTAAAGTATCTGCAGGTCATTTTTTGGACCAGAACAATAACAAAAAACAAACATTTTAAACTACATTTCCTGCCCTGTCATGAGCTTGTCAATGTTTCGTCATGAGAGTAAAAAAAAACACGAGCAAAAACTTACTACGTCAGGTTTAGCCAGTTTTCACAAACTTCTGAAGTACCGTTGCAAAATACTACCAATAAACTTTAAAAAACTATGAAAGGGAACGGCTCGACGCTAACCAACTTTTTTTATTGACCTTACGCACGAAAATTAACATTCAGTCATTGTCATTGTTATTCACAACTCAGTGTATTGTTTTATTTCAAAATTCAGTTCCTCCACGTTGGAATTTGTGAATATTTAACTTCAGTTCGAGGCTTACCCAGCGTACTGTCGTGCGCCGACACTCAGGTGACAGTCTATACCTGGAACTGGAAAAGGGTTTATTTTGATTTTTTGTGTTTTATTTTTGTTAAATCAACTGTCACATTTTAAGCTATTATTAGAACTGTTTTCTCTAGATCTGGCTTCATTAAATATGCATGTTTGTTTGGCCCGTTCAAATAGAAATAGGAGTACGGATATTCATTTTGCGAAACTTCTGCTAGCTGTCACTAGTTATCACTATAATTAGATTTTAAAAAATTCGTTTCATTAATATCTAAAATTAATGGACAGGAAAAGGTTTTTAAAAACACTTTAAAATATTTGGTTTGATGACAAAATTATATCAAGTGGCCAAACAAACGCGACGTTACTGTCGGAAAATAGGGCTCCGTTCACAAGGTTTTCACAACGAAACACATATGATTTAAAGGCTAGTTCAAGTTTACTATTTCACTCACGATATACAGTTCACAGATGTTTGCAACTCCAGATTCAATGCACTTCAAAGTCAAACTCCTTATAAGGATAGGTGTTGACTTGACACTTAATATTCGATTTAAAAACAAACAATAAGATGATCATGCTCAATGTTTCAATACAGCAGTTTCCGACAGTTGAAATACATGAAACAGCACGGAATTTAGCTAAAGCACTGAGTAAACACGTTTTGATTCATAATTTGTTGCTATATAGCTAGTTGATAATCAACGCTGATAAAAGAAAAACGTGTTAAAACAACTAATAAAGGGTTCGGGTCGGTTTGAGAGAGCTTTCCCCCACCGTAAGAACTACACTTTTTTAAAGTATTAAAGAACCAGTAAAATTTTGCCCAGGCTCAACGTACATATTTTTTCAACAATTTGAGGATCAAAATTTTTCTTATTTTCTTAACTGCTACAGGAGCCCACGACTACTGCTATATATCAGTAGACTTCATATCATATCAATAATTAACTTGCATAAAGTAACGAAATTTATTCAATGTGTGATGCTGCTTGTCACGCTCATTTTGGTTTTTTTTACACTCGTTTTGCTATTCTTTCTTTTTTTAAATATTTTTTTTAAATTCTGAAACAAATGGAACGCATAATCTCAAACCGACAGAGCTGAATAACGTCTGCGCATGCGCGAGTCCAGTCCCAATCGGCGGGAATTTCTGAATTTCGAATCTGGCATCGTAATGTGAAAAAAACTTGTGACTTTTTTAGTAATACAAAAGCAAATGGTTTTGATAGACCTGGCTTGTGTGCTCCAACGAATTTTCTTGATTAACGTTGTTGATTTACAAAATGGTGAGTTCATTTTAATGTTTTGTACCGAGCTCGTTTCTTAA
>JAOBAT010136342.1:0-11933 GCA_026413305.1 Hydrozoanthus tunicans | reverse complement strand
TAAGGACGTTAAACCGTAGGTCCCGGGTGGCAGACCTCGAAGGGGACCTCGAGTCCTATTGCCTGTTATCCCGTGACCAAAAATGTCATAAGAATAAGAAAAAACTCTGGAAGATGAATTAAGAAATTCTCCCAAACTCCTCATAGGAACACTATGGACTTTAGTTGGGAGATTTTACAAATTCATCTTTTGGCACTCTTAGGGGTTAAAGAGTTAAGAAAAATTTTTGTTGGACATGTGATGAGTGCAAACTCAATTGGAAAGGTTGCTATGATATATCTGTGATTTGATCAAGAATGAATCATGAGACTAACTTTTGGTATTGAAAGGGCAGAAAACTGACTTGCAAGTATTAGACTTTGGTCAGCATATCATTTGTTGTTAACCCTTTTAGTTCTAGTCAGATATCAAAATTGCAACCATAGGATCAAATTCCAAGTGAACAGCTGGCTAACCATTCACCAGCTCTCCTTACATAATACATACAAAGTAAGACAGTTTCTGATGAGAATGGAACAAAAGCAAATACTTAGAATGAAAAGTAAAATTCTTCCAAGCTTGTTCCATGAAAAGTACAGGCTCCAGTTGGGAGAATTTATGAATACAAATGAGACTGAAAATGTCAAGATATAAATACATTAGTTGTATTTTCAAGTACCTGTACAACTGAAGGAACAAATGTAGAATAGTGCAATCATTTTATAAATTTTCTCAAGAGCTTTAACACTTTTACTATATATTAATGTTGTTTGGCTTTTAAATTTAAATGGTTCTTGAGTTACTTTTTTGTTTTAATAGACTAAATGTAATTACAAAGTTGTTGTTCAAGTTAATTATTGTACATTAAATAAGTGAAATTGACATTTTAGGTAATCAATTAATTTCATAGTAGTATTATGTTTTTTGTAGGTAATGAAAGAAGATGATAGTGCATGGCCTCAACCAGACAGGATTGGAAGACAGGTTTGTACATTCAAGTATAGTATAGCTGTGTTCTGACTAAGCAAGTATGAAAGGCACAGCACCCAGTCGTTTCCATCCTTGTCATTTTCAATCTTCGCCTTGTCATTGTCAGAGCCTCAGCCTTACATCATAATGGAAACTATAGTTAAAATGCAGAAGCATTTTAAATGATTGCTAAAAATAATGTAAGTCTGAGCTAAAATATTCACTCAGCAGTTTCAGTGCTTGTTGTCATTAGGGTTGCTTTGTCTGGGTGCTTAAAATGACCTGGAGGAGAAGGTTAAAGCTTCATTGTAAGCGACTGGATTCTAAATAAGCAAGACTAACTGTCAGTAACCCCATTATACTAGAAAGAAAGAGTTCCTGAGGCAGGTAGCGCCTTATAAACCTTGATTGCATTGCCCCCAAAGTTACCAAATGCAACCAAAAGTGCTGTAATTTGTGTTCGATTTCATAAACTAGAACCGACTTCTTCAACAGAACCATAATATTTCTTGTTTAACATGTGGAAGCTTAGACACTCTGGTAAAGAATTATTATTTTCTTCTGTAATTGGTTTTGCAACTTTTAGAGGCATCTAAATGAATGAAAGAGCTGGCCAGTTTTGAGAAGCATGCTTTGTAACTACTTGACAATCAGAGGGCATATACCTGAACAGAAACAGCTAATGTTATGTTGTCCAACAGGGTGCCCTGTGTTTTCTTTTAGCTGGATAGAACACTGGTACAGTGAGGTAGTCAACCTGGTTGTAACAAAAAGGGCAACAAAATTCAATATTCATTAAGTTTGGGTGTAAAACTGTGTTTTCAATTGTGGTCACCCATTTTCTTTTGTCAAATGTTTAGATTCCTTCCAAAAAATCTCCAAAATCTTTTGTTTTTTGAACTGCAAAACAGGAACTTGAAATAGTAATGGCTGACCAGCACATTTCATTCACAACCTCGAAGATTGGATCTTTGATCGATGTCAACCAGTGCAAGTAAGTGTAACTAACAATTACGTCATCAAAGGATATAAAAAGGATGTTATGTGGGTTTCATTAAAGGCTTGTGTACAATTTAATGATACCACTGTATTTATTGACAACAGTAAGCTTTTGCATAAGAGACCAAGTGAATTAAGAAAACTTAGGATGCAATTTGGTTTAAAAAGGTTCCATAGACATAAGAACATGTTCATCCTGAAAATAAAAATTATTCATTTATGAAAAGCTGAATGAGCTACTTAGTCAGATCCTTTTAAGTAAGGCTAATGGCTAGATTGAGTGTAAACAAAAGAACATTAAAATAACTGCCATTTTTGCAGAGTGTCAATAATCAATATTTAATCCAGATAGGTACTGTCAAACAAGCAGTTCAAAACTGGAGCACATTTTTTTGTGAAATAGATGCAGAAAAATAATATTGGATAAACCCTGTGTTCAAGTTTATTTTAAAATATTGATTAGTCGTCTGCTCTCTACAGGGACCCAGAAGGGCTGCGATGCTTCTACTATCTTGTACAGGATCTAAAGTGCCTCGTGTTCTCATTAATTGGTCTTCATTTTAAGATCAAGCCAATTTAGATTGTTGTGAACTGGTCTTTTGTAAAAGTTTACTTGTACAAAGTCTGCTGTTGATCCTTAAGAAAATCCTCCACTTTTGCTCTTAGCTTACAGACAAAACTTCATTGCCATCGAATGAACAAGAGTCGTTTTATTCTTTTTTACTTTTAATCATTCAGCCTCAGCCAGTAGTTTTAAATCAATCTCTAACTTCTGCTAAATAACATAATTAAACAAAGTGTTAGTCATTTTTCATTTTGTTAGGTAGAAAGTCAGAACTGATTATATTAGGTAACTATTTGGGATGAAAAGAAAAGTTCTGCTCAATAGACCAATTGCACTGTTCCACTGTGCCACATTCTCTGAACTGGCTAAACAACACTCTGTGAATGACAATTTGATGGACAAACATTCATTATTTCTACATTTTTTTCATCAATGTTGGCAACAGATGATTTTTCCTTTCTTAATTTTCCTAAGGAAAAAAAGTTGCAAATTTTTAAGTTTTTTTAAGTTTCCTGCCTAAGGTTAAAAAATGGTTGAGATGTAATGCTTGACCATTTCCAAAGCCTTGAAATGTTTTTCAATAATCTCATTTCCTGAAAGATGAAGCACATATTGCAATATTTTTGTCGAAATGACCTTATTCCAGCATCACTATTGTTCGCCACCATCTTTATTTACCAATTCAGATCATGCGACTAGCCAGTGGAATTGGTCTTTTGATTACAAAATGATGAAAAGTAAAAATCCTAGGTGGGAGAATTTACCAATTTTCAGAATTTAACAATTTGTCATGTTTGGCATTAGAAGGGTGAAAATGGAAAATCTCCCAAACTGGTTACCTGGAAAATAAGAATTCTAGTTGGGAGAATTTACCAACTCAACATACATCATGTTTAGCATTAGAAGAGTTAAGTGCTTTTGTTCGCCTGTATTTATATTTTAGAAATATTCCGTTCCTTTTTGGTGTATTTTTTAAAAGTTATGGAATTTGACATGCCAACTGACTGAATTAGTTCAAGAACTTTCCAGGTTGTGCAACACTGCTTTTTTTGTTTGGCATTAATCAACTTTTTTTACCTCGATTTCTCTATGTATAGATTGTCAACAGTAACTTCTTATTGTTATATTTGTCAAATAAAATGTTTTGTTGAACAAGTGAGTGTGTTTTGTGTTTATTTATTAAGACATATAAAAAGGGAAATGTTCTTGTTCAAGTAATAGTCTTCAGTTTAATGTTTGCTTTTTGCATTCATATGTAAGTTAACCTGTGACGGGGTTCACACGGTCATGAAACGTCTTTAAAATTCGAAAATGCTTATTTCAGGCCTGGAAAAACCATGAAATTTAGGGAAGAGGGCTCGAAATTGCGACCATTAGAGTCGCCAATGCGACTAACTTTTTCTTTTTGGCGACTAAATATCGACGTTAAGTACAGAATTTTGCAAGATTCAGATCTACAATAAAGCACTAAAGTTAAAATAAACCTCTTGTCTCATCTTGCTTTGCGTTCGTCGTAAAAGAATGGGCCAAATCGCACAAAAAAGCCACTTTTCCTCCAAGCTTTACCGACTTCTGTTCGCAATGTTTTCCGCGACTCCAATAGTTTCTTTCTTGGAACCGCAGGCGTTGCATTTGGCAAAAGGACCGCTGAACGGAAGTGTTTGACTTTAGTGTGGTTGCGCTCGAACGCGTGCGACGTCTTAAATCAGCATGGAGAATAAGTTAGTAAAGGAAGATTTATAACAATTATATACTTCCCTCTTGGGTAATGAAGAGGATGCCAAAGGGTTGCTTAACATCAAACAGATAGCTTTTAGAGAAATAAGTTCGTCTGCTTCTGAAATCGTCAAGCCACAGCTTCCACTTCCAGAGGATGTCTTTGCTTGGCAAGATTGTTTTGTATCTATAGAAGTATGTATTTTTTTGTTTTCGTATTAAATTGTACGAATGTGTCCTTCGCCATACTGAAAGACATAAAACATTTTCAGAAAGCGGAACCCGAACTTCATTTTGATTATACTAACTGGCGACATAAACTTTGCATCTGGCGACTATATTTCTCCAATTGGTTGCCAAAAGGCGACCTAACGATTTTTTAAATTTCGGGCCATTGGGAAAATGACCAAGGCCATGTAAAAGTCGTGGAGTTTTGTTTGTATGTAAAAGTCATGGAATTTTCTTTGTATGTAAAAGTCATTGAATTTTGTTTGAGAAAATGTATGCCCTTAAAATTAACCACGTGATCATGAATTCGTGTCGAACTAACAAATATAACTATAACATCAAGAACGTTGCACTGTTTGTCAGCTTTTTTTGTTGAAAGGATTCTTTGGTTTCTTGATGTTTCGCAGTCATGGAAAATGGCATTTGGCCCTGGAAAAGTCGTAGAATTTCATTCGTCAATCTCGTTGTTAAGCCTGTGTGATCTTGTTAACTGTGACTGTCTTGTGTGTGTAGACAGTCTGTCAGGCAGTGGGGCCACGTTTTCGTTATGCAAAGAAGCATGTGAACAGAGTCTTTTTGGTCCTTTGGTTTTCTACGGGCATGCCTGAGACTTGTGCCCCTGAGTGCCACTGTTACGAAGGGAATTGCAGTTTCTTTTTCCAACTTCACCTAACCGAAAGATAAAGAAGGGAAAAGAATGAAAAGGCAAAGCAATAATCACACGTGAAGAAAAAGTAGCCTGGAGGGTGTTATGCCATACTGAAATTTATTCAGAGAACTTTTTGTTGACCATTCTAAGTTGTTTTCTAAGGAATGTGAAAGTAAAACAAAGAGAAAACCCTTTCCAAAAATGTAAGAGACCATCGTTGCTACAGAATCTGCAGACAAAAAAATTACCACAAATTGTTTGCAAATTTTGGTAGAACAAAACTAAAAAACAGATGAAAGAAATTAATGTCTTTTTAGAATTCTTTCAAAACTTTTATAAGTTGCAAGAGAATTGAGTGATCTATTGAATTGCTCTGGGTGAGAAAAAATGGTTTTCTTGTTATTCATTGGTTTTGTTTTAAGATTTCATCAAGGCTTTCCAAATACAACATGTAGATTCAAGTGAGGTCTTACCACTGGAACGGGGTATATTCCAATCTCGTTGATCTACAGCATTAACGAAGAACCCCATAACCCACACAAGGGAAAGAGAAAAAAACTCTAATTTCGGTGGGATTCGAACCCACAGATCTACGTCGCTCTAACCAACTGTGCTACGGGGCCAGGTGGGAGTTTGGTTGCGGGTTTTGGCGTTCTTTGCTAATGCTGTAGATCAGCGACACTTGGAATATACCCCTTTCCAGTGGTAAGGCCTTGCTTGATTCTACATGTTGTATTTACTTATATGCCACTAAAGGACACCACTCTATGGCTTTCCAAAGAATTGGTTGCTAATGTCATTAAATAAGATGTTGTCTATCAAGTCTGATCAAACTAATGTCTGACACCTTCTAAACCTTAGTTTCAGTCCAGGTCAGCATTATTTTGCACTTGGTGTGCTAATTCAAATCGTAACGTGCGGCAGGCTATCCTGCTCCTTCTTGACGACTCTTGTATTGAAGTTGTAAGATCATATTCAGTGTCATTTTTTTATTTCAAATCAACAGATTTTGTATTTTGAATTGTTTTAAAAAGCAATAAACCGGGTTTATGAACCACCCTAGAATTTAAGTAGATAACTAGATGTTAGTTTTCCCCCCTCCCCTGTGGACTAAAATAGGTGTACGGTTAGAACCATGTGACCTGGACACCAAAAGATTCGAGCCCTCTGGGACGTGCCGCAGTAAAGAACCTGCTTTTCTTTTAATGATGAGTAGTCCCGAAATAGCTCTTCTTAAGCTTAAGCCACAAGTAATCAGCTCAAATATGAAAGTCGCTTGTACCATGATGACCCAGGGCATGATTGGACGACCGCTTCGTATGAGTTGAATGGCAACGAAATTTCGGCCCTCAAATACGCAAATTATTGTGTGTATAAGGATGACCCGGGGCATGGTTGGACGACCGAATTGCACGAGTTGAGTGGCGACAAAATTTCGGACCTCAAGCTCTAAATACAGAGGTAATTTGCAAATCCCCATGACAAGTGTGTTAGCATACCTCCTTGCAGTACTTGTCGGAAATTTATGAGCAAAGACCCTTAGAGCCAAATGTCAACAGCACATCATCAACTCACTTTTGTGTAAAAATAGTATTTGAAATTGAAGAACCGATATATTAATATTGTTTCGAGTTGGTAGTTTACTCACCAAGTTAACGAATAGCGACCCTCCTTTGTTACAGTAGCTTTACAAAAACTCTTAGTGGGACTTCACTTGTGTTCGCGCTTCACCTTAAGGTTTTGATTCGGTAGGAACACCAGAATAACTTATGGTTTTGAGTCCTATGCAGAGCTTAGCATTATGCCATATTGAATAGTCTGAAAGTATGTTTATGTTATGATTTTGGGTTGGAGGTGTTTTACAATTTTACCCAGGAAATTTTTTCGCCCCTTCCCATTCCCCCAATAGGTGTTGCAACAAGTTTTGTTTTACTATTTCGTTTATTGTTATCATTTGCTCTAAGATAATTTTTCTTTATTTTAGAAAGTTAACTAGTACTGCAATTTCGTTTCATGACAAAACTACTATCGAAAGTAAAACCAGGATTGAGATCGGATCTTCAAGAAATTTTCGTTAAGATTATCTTGCTTGTTTGACTTTGTACTGAGTGACGTCACGCGGCTTCATAGTTGCAGCGCTTTACTTGGTCCCTAAACATTAATGTGTGAAGAAGATTCAGTTAAAGGGGAGAAATTAGAAACAGGAAAAACGTAAGAAAAGAGTTGTTCTACTTTTCCACTTGACTTGCTAAAGCTTGTTGCTGTCCTTTGTGTTTGTAGTTCATAATTAAGCGAAAATACAAAACATCAAAGGTTATTGGGGTTTTAAAGGGGTTTGAGGGATAATAAGTATTGTGTTGACATGTAAAAATTAACTAAGACCAGTTACTTTGGAACCTATTGTTGTAGCATATTGCGGTACGTAGTTAGAGATAAAGACTGAAATCAGAGAACCTCGAAAACGTAATATAGTAGCGTCCTCCTTTATCGTCTTAGTCCCAGTCATTGTCATAGTACAGTATAGTAACCATGAAGACTCAGTGTAAGCTTGAACACGTGACACGAGTATCGACTTTACCTCAGTAGTGTTTTCGTGCCTTTATGAACGTACACCACAAAATCCACACGAACGGCGACACGAGTTTAACATTGTGTCCCTCAAATTCTGGCATAACCCAAGGGAGACAACGTTCTTGCAGTCTTTCAAGTCCTGACAACCTAAGGTTAACAACGAACAGATTGGTTTAAGGGGGCAAAGACGAAAACTCCTCTTGGCTTGAGTAAGCATCAATCTAGTGTCCAGTTTTGGCAATTGTGCTAATATAAGCAAACGGACTTAAAATACTTTTGCAAAAAGCTCTGTTCAAGAATAATAAGCAAGTGTGAGAGGATTGGGATTGGGACGGCCTTGCTTGTCTGTGGTTGGTTCGCTCTGTCTCTCCCTGCTACTGTAGTTGCCTCGTTAGCTCAATGGTTAGAGCACCTGCCATTTTGTCGGGATATCTTGAGTTCGATTCCCGCTCGGGCGTCACGTTGAATAAAGTATTTTATTAAATGGTTACTCTGATTTTCGGTTAATAACCAAATTTCCAGCGTTCTGATTGGCTGAACTTAGGTCAATAAGCTAACGTACAGACTTTTTGAGTTACGGACTTCAATAGTCAAATCAATGTCCGGTGAATTTTATTATCCGCTCGAAATCAAGTATTGAAGATTGACCCGAGAAAAGTTATACAAGAAACGTCAACTGAAAATAATAACCAGAAAAGTAAAGCAGTGAGTGAAAACTTTCAGCGAATGGAGAAAGTCGTCAAGTTTGTCGACGGTACGAAAGTTGAAGTTCAATGAACATTGTGGAGACTATTTTTATAAGAAAGAAATGCTTTTTAATCAAACTAATGAGCCATTTGATAAAAATCTTAATAACCTCGTTTTGCTCGGTCTGTCCGGGAGCTTATTTTGTCCTCGGTCTTTCGTACAAACCTCGCTTCGCTCGGTCTGTACAGTGAAAGACCGGGCAAAATATTCTCCCGGACAGACCTCGCTCACGGTTAAGATGTTTGTATTTTATAATATAGATGTGGATTTTACTGTAAAGTACGTCACTCGTAGATTTCATACAAACTACATCCGGGATGCGAGTGACGTATTCCCCATATGATATGGCCGACGTCATTTCTTTGTTTTCCCGCTCATTTCTACGTAAACAAACGCTCATATCTGTTTATTAAAAGTAAAACTACATGTTGGCGCGAACATATGAAACTTGTTACCTTGTGGAAAAAGTTTTTTTTCCCACTTGAGGATAAACAGTATCTTCTATACATTGTATTGTGTTAAGCGCATGCGCAGTTAGAAAGACTTACCGTACTTGTGGCACCAGCCGCACGTGTAGGGGCAGTTACCAATCATCCAATCTCTCACACTGTTCATTTCAGACTGACACCATCCCAGGTTGTTGTAATATATACATAGATATCCATACTTGTCAACTTGTGGGCAAACTATAAGTCAAAAAAGAGTCGAAAAAGATTGTGATAAACTTATTTTTCGTTTTTGAACAATGTGAAAACATCTTTCAAGAAGAAATCCCTGTGTCTTTCTTGATCCTGCAGAGTCTCAAATACTAGAAGGTTTTAATACAAGGCGTTTGCTTAACAAGACACTCAATAACAACATTTAGGGAAACCCGGCCTGCAGTTTAAATTCTATGGCTGTACTTAGATAAAATTCCACGGTATATAGAACTACTCCATAGAAATCAGGCGTATTCGTTTTAAACCAGAATATAACATGCAAAGGTAGTTTTTGGTGGTTATTTCTAAGTTTGCTTTGCATTTTGTTGCTGTTGCTCAATTATGCTCAAGAAAAAAGGAGTATTTTTTTGCGAGCGGTCTCGTCGCAAAGATGTCAGGTTTATATATTACCTCAAATTTAACGATACCATGCAGAAAACCAGTATAAAATTACAAAAGTATTTGACATTTCTAAGTCTGTCTTTTTAAAATTAGCTCCATTTTGATAGATTCTGTACGCTGAAAACTATACGCCTCTGTGGTTTATTTAACATCTTCTTAGTACAGGGGATTATCCTTGTAGTTATGAATCGTTCTCAAATTCTGTACTTACTTCTAGCTCTAAGTGCGGTTGATGATGCAAGAGACAAGCAACCAATCAGAAACAGGAACGATTTTGTCATTCTCTTTAGTTCGTCCACAACAAACAAATTGAAAATAAGTCCGAGACAACGTACTACATTGAGCTGACTGAACGGTTATCGGCCACACTCTTATTTCGTTTGCATGTTATTCATGAATAAATGGGAAGAACTAAATAAGCTTGGAGCAGTCAGATTAAAAAGATAAAATCAATTAAGGCGACAGAAAGAGATGAGAAAAAACCACGTGTCAATATTGATAATGGTTTTAATCAACACACCGTAGCGTTGCTCCGGTGAATAAAGATGATTTCCCTCTGTTTCGTGTTGTTAGACTTAGACGGCTGAAAAAAAAATGATCAAGATATACGCGATAACTTTGTTAAAACGTGACTTTCCTTTAAAGGGTTGATCTGGATCAGTATTTATGGGGTAGTATCAGGCAGGATAAAAGACTTACGGGGTATGAAAAATTTTTAGTGTTTGGAAACTTTGCGGGGGTAAAAATTTTTCATTTACCATTTATGAAAAATGTACGACAAGCCAAAAAAGACTGCTAAACGTCAAGCTGGGGAAGGAACTTTCTAAGACAATTACGGTGGGGCTCAAAAAATATGATGTATATCATTTTCATTATTGTTGATGTAATTCTCATTCTCATTATTATTATTATTATTATTGTTGCTACTATTTTTGTTTTTACTATTATTATTATTATTATTATTATTATTATTATTATTATTATCATTATTATTACATCATATCTTGTTACTAGACAAGACGTTACAGAACATGCTCACTAACTCAGCCAATTACTTGCTACCCAACCTTGTATCTACAACCATCTATCAACCGCTGGCCAAGGGGAACGAAGACGCTGGGTACGAGAATGTATGCTACTCAACAATCTTAATAAGATAGTTCAGTTATTAGTTTAACGCTCACTTTCTTTAATTTGTAACAAAAATCTTTCCCCTGGCCTCCCGACCTTTATTTTTTGTTGCTTATATTACAGTACAAAGGTACAAAAGTTTAGGGAAGCCTCACAAAGTATTTCTAAGGGGGTGGGGTCTCGGGGGAAACGTAAAATTGACGTTTCTTGTGGGGAAAAATCGAAAAGACACAAGATATAAGGCGCATTAGTATAAATCAAGTCACTCTATGCAACGACTTCTGCATTCTGATTGTAAATCTGCAATCAATTGAAATCCAACATGGCGACTACATGTGCACATGAGCAGATCTGCACAAGCGAAAACTGTTTGGAGTAAAATCAACTTTATAAATTTATTACGGTTTATTGCGATTCCGTTATTTATTCTCCAGAGATTTTCAACTAAGACAATTAGTCTTAATTTCTATCAACTGAATATATCAAATCCCACAAGTAATTTGTTCAACACTACTGGCAGGTCCTGAGCACAAAGAGCGTCAAAGGTCTGTTGATGTAACTTTGAATTTTTGCGATACAACTAAGAACCGGTTTGGCTCCAGCCCTATCTTCAAACTTTCTCAAAGTATAGCCGATGTTATTACCCTTGGAGAACTCTTAATCTCACTCAAATTAAATCAAACAGTTTTTCTTCAGTTCTTTAAGTTTTTCGCAAAATCTGGTTGTCTCCTTTTTAGCAGCTCATCTGGTTTCATAAAAAAAATGCATAGGACTAAATTTTGAACACTTAAACTAACCATTGGTTTATTCTGGTACGTTGGGGGTTTTCCTTTTCGTTACTTTTTATTTATTCGAGTCACATGCACTAGTCATTTTTTTCATGTTTAAATCTATGTTTATTATTCTACTTCTTAAGTGTAAAGAGCAACTTCAAATAGTAATTAGCTTGAATAATGCTGTTTACACAAACTAGAGCTGGTGTAGTCATCTCATATGATGTCCAGAGAGAAGTTCAGTTCCGGCAGCATCTAAAGATTGGAGAGACACAGAAGTTTAGACTCGCTGTTAAAAGCTGTCGGACCATCATGTCTTGTCATCATGTCTTGTCACAGAACGCTTTTCTACAGGGCTTTCCTAACTCTTAGTGCACTGTAAGGGTGTTTGATCTGCATAATCTGCTGCATTACTATTACTACTACTATTACTACTACTACAACTACTATTACTACTACTACTACTACTACTACTACTACTACTACTACTACTACTACTACTACTA
>JAOBAT010136331.1:0-11933 GCA_026413305.1 Hydrozoanthus tunicans | reverse complement strand
CACGGAGGTGAAAAACTTCTTGTCTGCCTCCGTGACGATCACCACGACCGCATGACGTGTGCAAGTACGCGTCAACTACTGATGCGAGATTTCCGGTTTGCCTCCGTGGCAACACCGACGTCTCATGCTTAATGTTTCTAGTATTTCTTATCCACGGCTCAAATTTAACTTTTTAGTCCACTAGCAAAGTTTTGCTGGTTATGTTTTTTTTGTTAGCGAAGGAAGGAACTACACTAGCTAGTTTTTGATACAGCCGTTTTCCTTTTAAAACTAAATAAATGTAAGATTCATTGATCCAAAACTAAAAATCGATGTAAATAAATGCATGACAAACCGTTCATTTCAAATTCTGCATAGTGCTTACACATTTTTAATCGAAATACTTGCAAATTTTTGCTAGAGGGTATTTTATAAACTCACAACTTTCAAAAACGTTCATATTTCATGAGTTTGCGATTACCAATTTCCAACCCTTAATTTGGTACGTTCAGGATCACATCAGACCTTCATCTTGGTTTTCTTTCCAACAGTCCTTGGACCCTGTGACTGTCATAGATCGAGTGTTTGCGGACTCTTTTAGTTACTTTTTGTTGTATCTTAAGAATAGAGAAGAAAACTACTGAATACGCTGCACTTGAGGACGAGTTCCGGATGGCGCTGCAGATTGAAGCCAATCGCTTTGGTGAGGTAAGTGCCTCCTGTACTATCCTGCAACAAGTTATTGCACATTAAAAACCTTGTAGAGCGTCTTTGAGTTTCAAGATGTGATTAACATGGACTCTTTGACTCTTAAAAGGCGTCTACGTTATACAGGACAAACCCTTGTAAATGGACGATGTTGTGTACTGAGAGTTTTCAGAGTTTTCCCAATGGCAAATGGCTAGCCATAGACAGAGAAAAAGACTGGCACTCACTCACTTTGAGAAGTAGCTAGTAAAAAGGATTTAGGTAGCTGGTTAATTTATCAGCTGTTAGAGACAACCGTGGAATGCACTTGAAATCGTTACAAAGACAGCAGTGGAACCCCGAGAGCAAAATCTTTCCCGGTATAACGATAAAATAAACATGACAGACCACAGGGAATGCTGGTTTTATAACAAAACAAAAAAAAACATCAATGCTTCTGGCAACAATCATTGTTCTTGCTTACGCCATGAATACTGGTTGATGTGTTTTGAACCGCTTTATAGATCATTGTTTATCTGCCTTTTAACAGTTCCCTTAATTTTAACATTTTGAACATAGAGTAAAAATGCGTACGTCACCTTTTTCCCGGTATAACGATATTTCTAGAAATATTCCCACAATATCGTTATTCCGGGAATCTCGGTATAACGACATCCCGGTTTAACGATATGATTTTGACGTCCCCTTGGTATATCGTTAAACCGGGAATCCACTGTATCTAGTCAGAGGAGTCTTACGCTAAGTACCGTATTGGTGGATTCCAGCCATTATGTTTACAAACAAACCTTTTCAAATCAAAACACCTTCGGGACATGAAACTAAGAAAACTTTGGCTCAAGCCGCCAACAAATGACAGTTGACTCATTAAAAACAACAACTGAAAATCTCCTTTACAAACAAGTGCCGAAGTCATCGATGACAAAACCTGTACAAACCAATGTTTACTTGATCGGTCATAATAAACTTTAGTTTGTGCCATTCAGGCCTAAAATCTTGCTTTAAAAAGAAAAAAAAATTTTTTTAAATACGTTTGGAGACACTCTCCTTCCTCAGTTATTGCGCATTGCGTATTTTTTTCTTTTTAATGCATGATTTTTAGCTTAAATGGCACAAACTAAAGTTTATTGTTTTTTTGTGGCCTGCAAAGAAATTTTAAAACTTGTAGAACATTTACAAAAACATTCGCTACTTGATTTGTCATGTAAGAACTTCAGGGGTCATTCTTGCTTGAAAAGTAATGACCGTTTTACCTTATAAAAAGACATAAAATTTCCAACTATAGATGCGATCAAGTTTTGAGGTCAACTCTGTTTCTGATAATTCAAAACAGAATCTAATCAGTAATGTCTGTTCAAAAGATTTTTTTATATTGTTAAAAACTGAAGGTTAAGGCCTTATATTGTAGTAAGTATCTCGAGGTTGCAAGTTTCAGCTCTAACTCATGAAAATTTATGTTTAGTTTCTTACTATTGTTATTCTTCAAGAGGGAATAAAATGTAATGGTTTGAAATAAAGAGCAGAAATGTTATAATAGCACTGTTATACGGTATTTAGTTGCAGGAGGCATTTGAAAAAGTGAGTCAAGAAGCTGCCCAGAGTAAACAGATTCTACAAACAGCCACACAGAAAGAAAGTAAAGCGACAAGCATGGTGAACGAACTCACATCGGTAAGCGTACGGACAGAACGTTTTCAAACCTTTTCGTTATTAAAACTATGGAATTAAATTCCCTATAAAGCTTATTTTTTAAGCAGGCTTTCAAGTGATCCTACTTTTCCTACAATTTCCTACTTTTTTGACCCTTCTCTTACTATTCCTACTTTTGTCTTGAAATTCCTACTATTTCCTACTTTTCCCTACTTTTTATATGCCGCAATTTCAACAAATTGTGCAAGGTTGTATCATGCAGGAATAAGGAGTAAGCCTTGCAGGTGCTCAGGGTTAAAGCCTGGACCACTTGTCGTAAGGAAGATTTCTTGACGAACAAATGTTCATCTGGCATGTCCAGTCCAGATGGCTCACACTCATAACAGCAGTGAAACGAGTCACAGGCAGACTAGAAGCAGTTCACCAGTACTTCTTCAAAGATCTGTACCAAAGGGTGCATTCTTAGTCCTTCTTCTAAGCCCTCAGTTGTCCTACCTTTCCCCTCGAAATCCTTCTTTTGTCCCACTTTTAAAATAATTTTGGTCCTACTTTTCTCCTACTTTTTCACCTGGGTGTGCTTGAAAGCCTGATTAAGTTCCAGGTTAAAAGTAAAAGACATTTCTAAGACACAGAAGAGTCCTGTAATCAGCTAAATGCATGTTCATACTCAAGAAGGGAACGACAAAGAGCATTTTTCTCAAAAAGTTATTATGTTTTTCTAATTAAAGTCCCTATACAGCTTATTTTTTAAGTTCCAGACGAAAAGTAGAACCCTTTAATAATAGTAATCAGTTCCGAAAATAAAAGTTTTTCTCGCCGTTCTTGTTACATTTTTTAAACTTGAAGCGTGCAATGATGACGTAGCAAGAGGCATATGACGTAGCATGAGGCATGAAGCAGAGGCAATCTTTTTTACCTCAAAACGTTGGATTCTGGCTAAAACAGTCACATTGTTATAACTTTAATCAATGGATCATTCCCTTGAAATTGTTCGAAATAAAAATTTTATGACATTTTTAACAGAAATGAATTTTTTTAAACAAAAACCACATAACTCAATGCTGCTACGTCACAGGTTACCAGTCCCCAGCCTGCACGGTCAAAATTTGCATTCCGATCCTTTTTTGGTTAAAAAGCATACTTAGACGTGGGCATTTTCTTTGGTTACTCGAATTGTGATTTCACAGATGACAACAGTTTTAATCCGAAAAGTAAAAAATTAAGCTTGATAGGGGCTTTAAGGTAATTGAAAAAAAATCTAGTCAGGGGGCTTCTGTTCAGTTATTACTAGCCAGAGCATAAACTGAGTTAGTATTGGTTTGTTGTGCAGATGGTGAAAGAGCAACGAGGTCGTATTACGGAGTTGTCCCGTGGACGGCAGGATATGATTGCTGAATATAAGGTAAACTAGCTGTTTCGGCGACACAGTGGCCGAGCGGTTAGCGTGTTTGGCTCGTAATCCTAGTTGTTACACCAGGTGTTACCTTTGCGGGCTAGGCGTTTTCTTACCACACTTGGTGTTACCTTTTAAATTTCGGAATCACGTAATTGTATATAGTATGCAAACACAATACATTGGGTCACCCCCCAATTGATTTCGTGTTTGAACGCGGTGTTCAAAGGTTTCTCGTTTGAAAATTAGTAAAAAAAGCGATACATTTAATATCAGTCATTAACTTAGGCGTTAAATTTCATTTTAAGTTTGATGGTTTTTTTTGCAATTCAGACATAATCTTTTTGCTTGGCTACATTTTTTTAACAAGACGTTTCTTTTCTTAGCAAAACATTTTCGATGTCCAGCTAATTGTTGCCAATTGAAGTAAGACACTGGTCGTCCAATCAGGTCATCATTATCTTCCCAATCCTTACTTCGAGCAAGACGTTTCCATTCTAAGCTAGGCATTAACTTTTCGAGCTAGTCTAGCTTGTTATGGCGGCGACAGACTTTGTTTTAAATGACAAATGTTCGTTCCGAACGGGCTACAGAACTTGTTCTTAACAACGATTAAAGAACTGTATTTTCACATAACTCAAGACTTCGGCTGTCAAAGCAAAAAACTCTCTCGCGACCAAGAGCAATGTAACCAGGCCAGGGCAGGTCACAATAACTAGTCTCAGTCCACGCACGGTCCCTACACAGGGCCCCCATGCTGATTTAACACAAACTAAAGGTTTTAACTGTTTTTCTAAAACGGATCACAATACTTGGCATTACTTTAACAAGTTTCCAAGTAAGGCATCGCTCTTTCAAAGTACTGTAAGGTATTTCGTTTCAGGCCACAGTTATCAATTTAATCTTTTGTTTTCATAGGAAAGGTTACAGCTGCAAGAGAAACAACTCGGTGACGCACGCAAACAGCTGACACGCTTGGGAACTCTGGAACAGGTACAGCACCAACCTAATTATACATGTAAATCTTTTCTTTCTCCTTAATGTACATATAAGGGTTAAATAAAGTTGTTGTAGCACAATTTAAACTCGGCTTTTTTTGCCTTTGATGTAAGCGTTGCTATTTTGGGTTCAGCCTGGTGATGAAATAACAGCAGTGTTGAACACCCACACTCCTGATATGGATACAACCACTAAAATAACACTAGGGCTTCGCGGGGCTAAAAGAACTATAGCCTGTTCTGGACCCTGAAAATAGTTTGAGTCTCAGTGTTAGCAGGTGTATGGCCTTATTTGGCCTCGTCAATACGGCACAGCTAAGAAACGGGCTCGACTACTAAATACTTAACAGGGTGTTAGTTGAAATTGCTAAACCTAGTAATAACGCTGACTTGATTATTTATCCTTATGCAAAGCGTGGAAATATGCCGCCTTACGTTAAGCTCATTGTCTACAGTGATGCCAAAAAGTGCAAGTTTGTTTCAGGACAAATCAAAGCTCACTGCACACATACGTGCTCAGGAGTCTATCATCGATGGCCTGAGGAAAGAAAGGAAGCTCTGGAGCGAGGAGTTAGCACAGCAGGGCTAGTATTAATTGTACTGATATTGGTTCTTTTTAGGTTGGCAGTTGTAAGGAGTGTGATTCAAAGTACTAGACAAGGCCTTGACTTAAAGTCCCTTTCAAGCTTATTTTTTTAAGTTCCAGATGAAAAGTAGAACCCTTTAATAATAAAAAGTTTCGAAAGTAAAACCTTTTATCGCCGTTCCTGTTACATCTTTTAGACTTGAAGCGTGCTATGATGACGTAGGAGAAGGCATATGACGTAGCACGAGGCATGAAGCAGAGACAATCTTTTTTATCTCAAAAAGTTCAATTCTGGCTACAATAGTCACATTGTTATAACTTTAATCAATGAAATTATTCCCTTGAAAATGTTTGAAATAAAAATTTTATGACATTTTTTAACAGAAATGAATATTTTTAAACAAAAACAACATAACTCACTGCTGCTACGTCACAGGTTACCAGTCCCCGACCTGCTCGGTCAAAATTTACATTCCAATCTTTCTGTTATTAAAAAGCATACTTAGACATGGAAAATTTCTTTGGTTATTCGAATTTTGAGTTAACAGCTGACAACAGTTTTAATCTAAAAAGTAAAAAATTAAGCTTGATAGGGACTTTAAAGGGGAACTGAACTCTAAAATCAAAATTTTTTAAATGAAATCCTTCAAGGCGTTGAGAACATATCTAAAAATATTTTTTCTTGTGTCGTGCTGGTTTTCTGAGAAATTCAAGTTTGTGTGTGCGTGTTTCGGGTTTGTTTGGGGTCATTGAGCGTGGGCGCTTTTCGACTAGTCAGCGGTAAACGAAGGTAACGTGTGACGTAGTTATGGGGAGCGAGCGAGCAATTGAACTCTTTTTGTTGTCATAAGCTCGCTTACACAGTCAAGAGTGAAAGTTACAACTTACGTTGTGTGGAATATCTGACGTCATATATGCGCCTCACTCTTCCCCCGTTTAACCCCTATTTCTGAGCCGCGGCTACAATGCAGCAAGTAACTTGAACTTCTCGGAAAGTCAGCGCAATACGAGGAATTTTGTTTAATATCGTTTTCACACTCAGTTAAAGATTTTGTTTGACAAAAGTTGATGTTAGGGTTCAGTTCCCCTTTAGAAAGAAGATGAAGAAAGCTAAATATAAATTAAAATCAACAAAAATCTGACCCTCATAATTAATCAATGAGTCGTTCTTTAAGATCTTGTCATCTTTTTCATCTCCTTTAGACACTATTGTTTATTTGTTCTGTTTCATTACCAATGTCAACTAGATAAATAAACTGTAGCCAAAAAACTTAAAAGTCCTCAAATTGTAGTTTTAACTCCCCCAAGACACTTTCGTTGATTTTTGCTGATTCATTGTTGTTGCCAACTATCCTTGAGAATCGCTGATGATATCTCTGTAGCATAAACATGTTATCGTCGACGTTGTGTACTAAAGATAATAAGGTAAGTGAAAAAGAAAAGAAGAAGAACCGCAAGCATAAAAAATAGAAACAATAAAAAAGAAAGGCAACAAAAAATGATAAAAGAAAGACTAAGAGAATCTGCAGCCGGATCATCCTTTTAAGTGTCAGGCAATATTTCTTAACTCGTAAGCAAAAGAGAAAAGCTTAATGAAGAACAAAGAAAGTCCAGAGGTTGAGGTAACTGATATACAAGTGTTAAGGAAAAATAGTTGGTTATAAACACAATAAAATGTGTTTCTGAATACTAGGAGCTTCACTGGCTCAGGATCGGGGACGTATGGAAGCCAAGATTGAAGCTCTAGCAGCTGAAGTGAGTGAACTGAAAAAGCAATCCCAGGTAAATTATCTGTGTTCAGTTTTAGTGCATATTGCGTGAATTTTAAGTTACTTAATGTTTTATGCTGTTTTTGTGAGTATATGTGGCTCTTGGTAAGTGTCTAGGATCTTGTGTCTACAAGAACTCGCAACATTGATGTACTCATTAGTCTAGCAGTCTTTCTGTTGGACTCAGTCCGCCCTATTTTATTTTTATTTAATTATCCGTCTTATCACTTTTATTATTTTCTGTGTACTTAGAGTGACAACGAAACAATTCGAATCAAAGCAAAAGTCATAGAGGATCTGACAGATTCCGTTAGAAAGCTAAAGCAGGTGAGGGAGTTTTTTTCAAAGACAATCTATCATGGTGCATCAGAAATTCTGGTTTTTCTCGTGGTTCATGTTTAAGATTAATTATTCCTCCCACCGTGCATTTGTATTTTATTTCATAGTCAATGTTCAGGACCCTAACCCGTTACCAACAGTGCACTTTGTACTTTGGGTTGTTGCTATGGTGGTCCATGTTAAATATCTTCAACAATACGCACAATCCCTGTATACTTCCTTTGGTTTTCATGGTCCTGTTAAAGACCTTTGATTGGTTTCCACAGTGCATCTGTACTTCCGGTTATTTTCAAGGTTCATGTTAACGGCTGCCCATTAACCACAGTGCATCTGTACTTCCGGTTATTTTCAAGGTTCATGTTAACGGCTGCCCATTAACCACAGTGCATCTGTACTTCCGGTTATTTTCAAATTTCATGTTAACGGCTGCCCATTAACCACAGTGCATCTGTATTTCCAGTTATTTTCAAGGTTCATGTGCAAGACAATTGATCCCCACCTGCAAAGCTTTTAAAAATTTTGTAATTTAAAATAAACTATCACTCTGCGTAGGCATGAGAATTCCCGACCTACGTTCCAGATACTCCGGAAGTGTTTCCATTCAAACCAATGTTTCTTTCAGTTTCGTGTGCTCAATTTTTCAAGGAACCAACTTTTTTTCTGAAGATATCAAATTATAAACTTCACGCGGAGGATAGGAAAAGCATTTTGTACACATACTTGAAAGCCATTAACAAGTAAGGTTTATTACATAAATGGCAGACTATAAAGGACCCCGACACAAAAATTAGGCAGTGACGAATCTAAGGGGGAGGGAAGGACAGTGTTCGAAAGTTTGAAGCCGATATAAATAAGTGCCTTCAAGCGAAGTGAAGCCTTTTTAACGGACCTGTTGTTCGTCTCGGTGTTTATACACTTGCGAGCGTACAGGCTGTCACAAAGACATGATCAGTAACTGGTGTTGAGCACCTTTTTAAACACTAGTATGTTTTGCTGCCTCTTGAAACATTAAAACGTTGCTGTCTTTTACAGAAGTTAAAGCGTTTGTGTTTTTTTTACTCAAGAAACAAAAAACATTGACTTGGAAAATTGTTCCTAATGTAAAAATGACGTCATGTACGCCTTGCTTCAGCGACTTTAAACACAAACTAAACAGCAAAAAAGATCGGAAGCAAACATTCATTTTGTTCGTCTTGAGAGTTGAAATTACTGATGTTATTCATTCTAACTTGAAAACCAGCCGCGGAAACCTCATAAAGCAATCAAAAAATTTGCTTTTTTCGAGGGGTATAAGATTGTTATTCTTTCTTTAACTTAAAAACCAGCTGGGGAACCCTATAGAGTGCTACGATGTGTCGATTTTTTAAAGCAGATTTAAAACCGTGGCTACACGGTGCAACTGAAACCCTGTGTGTAGCAACACGGTGAAACCGTTGCATGCAATGTTGTAGGAGTAGGATCGGTTTCTACTTCGATTCGTGCAACGATTTCAAAGGTGGCTACACGGTGAAATTCTCCTGTTGCGCGCAACGTTGCAGGCAATGTTGCACCGTGTAGCCAAGGCTTAACAAACGTCCACAAATTCTTAAGATAAATATCTTGTACAAAGTTCTTAAACACAAAGTTAATGAAGAATCTCTCTTCATCAGACTATAGCCGAACGCGAACAAGACCTCCAAAGAGTGCGGGAAGAAAGCGCAAAACGCGTGACAGAAGCAGAGCAGCAAACTGCAATGGAAGCAGATAGAAGCCAAGAGCTTCAGGTGAGGAAAGCAAGTAACATGTTCTTGGTTTTTGGTTGTGCAGAGGTTCTTAAAAGTGTGTCTTTAGCAAATGACTGAGGTTTTTGTTCTTGAGGATGCAAGTTAGTATTGACTCTATTTGGGATCTGAGTCACTGATAGAATTCGTTCCGCTGGCCATCTGGTTACTGGTCAGATGTTCCACCACTAAACAACAGGGCTCTCATGGGAAGCAATGTGACTGATGTGATTCGAACCTATGTTCTTCAGGTTACCGGTCAAATGCTCTTCCCACTGAGCTACAGAGACTGACTTGGAATCTGAGCCCCCAATGAATTTGAACCCACGATTCTCAGGTTACTGGTCAGATTCTATAGCCCCTGGGCTACTGACGCGGGGATCTGAGTCACTGGTAGGAATCGAATCCATGAACATCTCGTCACCAGTCAGATGATCTACCATCTAGTTGCATACACTCACATTGGGATTTGAGTCACTGATGAGGTTCGAACAAATGTTCTTCTGACCACTTGTGAGATCCTAACACCAGAGCTACAGAAACTCTCGTGGGGATCTCAGTCACTAATAGAAATCGAACCTATAACCCTCTGATTATAGGCCATATTCTCTATCCACCGAGCTTTGGAGTGTTTGCAATTGCTAAACTTTTAAATAAAATCTTACTCACTCAATGGTCCATTTCGATCAAGCACCCTGTTTTGATCTGGCGAGCCTCGACATTTTGAGGGCCGGGTGTCTTCAACGCCATAAAGGCCAGCTGGTGCCTTGAACATAAGAATTTTGATTGTTTCTTATGTTTAAGACACTGACATGGCCGTTTTGTCTTTGGTGTCTCTAGGTGCGTGAACTTAGCCAGAAATTGGATGTTTTAAAAACAAAAACTCAATGGCTACTTTACATCCTTGTTTATTGGAATGTCGGCATTGTTTCAAAGCTTTTGAATTTAGAATTAGTTTTATTTTAAATGATCATTGTGTTGATGAATTTCATGCTTTGGTTTAGGAGCGTGCCGATGCGTTGGTTGAGCGCAAGGAAACTCTGAAAGCTCAGCTTAGCGACGCCAACGACGAGCTTGAAAAGTCGAAGGAAAGTTACAGGTAGAGTAAACTGTACACTTAAAGTTAAATTCAGGCCGACGTTTTTCTCTGGTTTCCGTGTGGAAAACCACAACAAGAGTTGTTTAGTCCAAAGTTGTATTAAAAAATTCTTTCTTAACCAATTTAGTCTCAGTTGTATTGATAAATCCTTCCATCTAGAGTGGTTAACCCTTTTAGTCCCAGTTGTAATGGTGTAGTCTCCCATCTAGAGTGGTTGACCCTTTCAGTCCCAGTTGTATTGGTGTAGTCTACCATCTAGAGTGGTTGACCCTTTCAGTCCCAGTTGTATTGGTGTAGTCTCCCATCTAGAGTGGTTAACCCATTCAGTCCCAGTTGTATTTGTGTAGTCTCCCATCTATAGTGGTTAACCCTTTCAGTCCCAGTTGCATTGGTGTAGTCTCACATCTAGAGTGGTTAACCCTTACGGTCCCAGTTGTATCGGTAAATTCTCCCATCTAAAGTGGTCAACCCTTTCAGTCCCAGTTGTATTGGTGTAGTCTCCCATCTAGAGTGGTTAACCCATTCAGTAATCCCTTAACATGTCTTCAGAATCTTTCGGCAGTCCTGCCCCTTGTCATGTCTTCACCAGCTTTCGGCAGTCCAGCCCCTTGTCATGTCTTCACCAGCTTTCGGCAGTCCAGCCCCTTGTCATGTTTTCACAAGCTTTTGACTGTCCTGCCCTCGAGAGTCTACTTTGTTTGCCTAGCCAAAAGTGTGTTCGGCATAGTACATCCCTAATCGCTAGTGCATCAGATGGCTCGTAGTGTTATTATTATTATTATTATTATTATTATTATTATTACAGGTCACTAAAATCCAAGTGGCAAGAAAGGAGCGAGCTGATAACTCAGATGGAGAGACAGGTGGTAGAGATGAGAGACGGGTTTAAGGACAGGGAACAAGAGCTAACAGAAGAGCGGGACAAAGCCCTAGCGGCGGGAAAGTAAGTAGCCAGCGATTTGTTTGGAGTAGTTCTTGGACATGTTTTGCTTTTAACAAAGCTTTATCACTCAATGTTTTCAAGTAATGATCTTAAGTGAAAGCCAGAAAAAAAACAAATGAACTGCGGAAATTTGTGCCATCCCACTTCCCCACGGTGGATTTTCCTATATTGGTGTTTTAATATTAGGATTTAGTATATACTAGCTCGGCTACGCGCGATTTGATTGGTTTAGAAATAGTACCTATGAGACAATGTTTACCTCCGAAATAGTAGGTAATGACACCCAAACGAAATGGCGGTCGGAAGTAGTCACTTCGCGTCCGTTTGGGATCATGATACTGGAAACGTTTGCTCTAAAAACACGCTATTTACGATATTTTGTAGTTGATAAGCTGTCAAAACACGTTGGTCATATATTTTAGGCTGCTCACGCGTGAGTCTCGCCACGCTAAGTGATTCAAGTAGTAAGAGTGTTTTTTTTTCTTAAAAATCTTTCGTTTTCTTGAAAGGAACAGTTGCCTCGCTGGTATATATTTAACACTTATTCTATTTCAGTTTCGTTTGATGGTGGCTCAATGAATATCTAGCTCGCGCCTTCGCCGCTCAGTAGATATTCTGCCACTATCCATCTCAATTAATAATAATAATAATTAGTATTTATATAGCGCCTTTCCATAGGTACATGCTCAAAGCGCTTAACAACAGTTTACAG
>JAOBAT010136320.1:0-11936 GCA_026413305.1 Hydrozoanthus tunicans | reverse complement strand
TAGTATTTGAGGTTTGCACTGGCCTTCTAACGGTCGACTGATATTTGCCCCCTCAGTCGAGGGCAAATTGTGCTAATTCAACAGCAATCAGCTTTTATAACGAACTTTTACAGTTTCCGCACTGTGTCCCATCAATTATTTTCCGCCACTCATGGCATTAGTGCATGATAGCACAACTGCGCAAACTTACATATCATCCAATCACAATCCTTTTCGTCGTAATAACTGCGCATGCTTTCATTTTATCCAATCACAATGCCCTTTGCCACGGAAACTGCGCGCACTTACATTTTGTCCATAATCCCTTGCGTCACAGGGTGGATACATTTAACCTTTGGAGCAGCCATCACCTAGGAGAATTACAGAAGATTCGCATCGGTCATGACAATAGTGGAGCGGGACCAGCTTGGTATCTGGAAAAGGTAAAAACTGTGAAGAGCACTAAGCTCATCTGGGAAGCTAAAATTTATTCTTCAGGGATGGGAGAGAAAAATTCTTTGGTTGACAAGAAATGTTTCGGAAAGGTTGACAATAAGCGCCCGACTTTTACGAATTAAGGTAGCCATCAGTTTTTGTTTTTATAATATGTAATGATGGTTGGTTTAGATAAAAGAATGCCAAACGAAGCCTTTTTTCAATTTTTGACGTGAAAAGGTCATGTTTTAATCATTATATGGATTTACAAACATGAAGTTAAACCAACGCTTGATTTGAGCCGGTAAAAAAATCTTTGACTTAGATGGGGGCCTAGTAACCCGGTGATGATGGGCTCAAATCATACCTGGTTCAGTGATTTTTTCGCAGAGTCGGGTGAAGCGTTGGTTTAAGGTTACCCTCACCTTTTATTTACACGGAAACGAGACTAAGACGAAAGGACTTTACTTTCACATCAAGTCAAGAACAACTACTGACCTCTGTGTACGCGGTAGGCTGTTTACCGCCTAGTTAACTTTCCTGTTATGTTCTACGATATAGCATAATTTTGGTAATCGAAGCTGAGGCTAGTTTTCGTTTTTGGGCAGTCTAGTCGCTGTTGTGAAAGCTATTACAAACTCGTAGGTTCTTTTGTTCGTTGTTTAAAGTGTTGCCCATGAGTAAGGTGGCAAAAAACGAGTGAACGACAGCGCACATTAAGACATTGACAGACTTTGAACAAACCATTGCCAGAAGATGTCGTTCTTTCCGCTTTTCGTTGTTCAAGAACGCCACCCTGACGGGGTAAATTCTTTTGATAGCATTTGTTGTCTCAATACGTTCTTGTTTGTCTTTATTTCATGTAGGTGACTGTAGAAGACAAAAAAGAAGGTAAAACTTGTGAGTTTCCCTGCGCTTGTTGGCTCCCAGATGAAGACAGTGGTCAGTGTGTGCTTGAAATTGACAACCCTGACCGTAAACAAAAACAAGGTAAGTAGAAAGGAGCACATCGGGAAAACGAACAGGAACCTAATTTGTGGTGGATACTGAGTTAGAAATAGGCAGAAAACAATAGTGAATACAATAGTTGCATGTTGGAATGCACCGTGCGGGTCACCTGCACGTCTTCGACTTGAAAATTACAACATGAAAATCTTAGTTTTAAGTTTTTACGGCTATTTACACCTTCAAGAAAGCACTATCTCTTCTATTCACAAACCGCTTAGTTTTAAGTTTATACGGCTATTTACACCTTCAAGAAAACACTATCTCTTCTATTCACAAACCGCTTAGTTTTAAGTTTTTACGGCTATTTACACCTTCAAGAAAACACTCTCTTTTTCTGTTCACAAACCGTGGCTCAGACTTAAGAGAAAGCAAACTAGCCATAAGTGATCGAAAAAGGCAAGCAAGAAGTGTGTTTTTTGAAAGCTGTCGTCGTCGTGTCTTAAACTCCCTATCAATCATTATAGCGACTGCAGTATGACTTACAAATAAAATATTTCGATAGCATAAGCTTGCAGTGTCTGTCCGGGAGAGCAGTGTGGTCTATGATAAGAAAAACGGAGGGCTATTAATTTCCCGGACAGGCAGAGCAAACGAGATAAAGATATTTGTTACATAGCTTCAGTTTTAGATCAGTAAAAGACAACAAACGATAGTGAGATAGTGAATCTAATAGCTCCCCTAGTCCTGTATGGAAAGTTTAATGGACCGACTTTCTACCAGTCAACGCCCAGGATTTAGTAAACGGTCGACCTAGAAATTCGAGTTGCCATGTGAATGAGACATAACATATATTGTAGAAAGGAAATATAGAAATCACAGCAGAAAGAGGTGCCTACGCTTAGTTTTGTCCATAGTAATTCAAATGGAATTGTATTATCGAAAACAATCCTTGGGAAATATGTATACCAAATTACACGTTTTAATAAGGTTTTATATGCGCAATTAATTCTGCTATCCTTACGTTGCAGTGGATTTTATAAGTTTTATTTTTATCTAGAACCAGCAGAAATCGTTGTGAAACTGGACATCAAACCTGACATCGAACCGGAACCGGAAACCCCCGAAGATAAACCGGTCCAAGTCGAAGAAGTTATGGAAGTTAATACTGTGCCGGAACCGGACCAACCATTTCCGGAATTTGAAGAGAAGTAAGCAGTTTTATTTTTGTTAAACGATATATCTGAAAAAGAACCATCCAATATGATACACAAAGGTCTATTATTTCTGCGTTTTTTTTAACGTTGTTGGCAAAAGATGATTTTTCCTTTCATAGCTTTCCAAGGAAAAGGAGTGTAAAATGGAAGCAAAATGTAAAATGTAAGCAACTAAAAGGTATCCTGTTTCAGGTGAAAAACGGAGAGACGTGATGCTTGTCCATTTCCACAGCTTTTTTTAAAAGTGTTTTCCATCTCCTGAAAGACGAAGCAAATAACGCAGTATCTTTGTCAAAACAACCTTCTTCCTGCATCACTACTATTTGCCGCTTACTTTGTTTACCCAATTCGAATCACTTGACTGACCAAAGAAAAAGTTTATTGCCGTTAGAAACGTAAATCTGCAGGGCTATTTCTATTTCTTATAGTATGTTCTCCCTGAATCTGTTTATTAGAGTGGTAAAACTTCCCAAGGTTGTTAGGCCTGCAGGAACTAAGGAGCCTGAAGATGGTGAGTTTTTTGTTTTCTTATGACCATTGACTCTTTGCTAAATCCTTTGTCGAGCCTAAGTTGCTCATTAGGTCAGCGCTTATCTCCGGTTTCCGTAGTGTTAAGCGGATGAGAGCCTTTGACTCCCCCTGGATAAGACACTAATCTGTTGCAGATTAGCCACTGGTAAAACTGGTACTCATTTATACAACTGAGTCGACTGGAACAAGGTCAGGTAAATTGTCTTGTTCAAGGACACAGCAAAGTGGTCTGACCGGGGCTCGAACTCGCGACCCTAGGATTACGAGATGAAAACGCCCTCTACTGCAAAGGGCCTACTGTTTAGCATTAAGAAGCAAACTAGTTAGAAAGCTCTTAGATTCTCGAAAGAAACGAAATCATTTAACCGAAAGGACCAACCTTAGTTCCCATATCAAAGCGTCGATCCCTCATGTAATCTTAGAGTCAGTGAAACGGCCTTGGATGAATGAGTATATTTGAGAAGAGAAACAGTCCCAAGGCCTTAGCAAATTCGTTCGTTCCCAGGATCAGATTATGTGCTCTCTACGTACACGGGTGATAAATGGGGAGCTGGGACCGACGCCAATGTTCTTGTCACTCTGTTTGGTGAGAATGGGGAATCGGGCGAGTTCAAGCTTGATAATGAAGAAAACAACTTTGAGTCTGGAGGGTAAGTAGGAGCAAGCTTAAATACAGAGTCTTTGTGACACGTTTTCCTTTAGAAAAAAGAGAGCAGGTAAGTAACAAAATGAAGAAAACAAGGTTCTATAAAACAACATACAAAATTATGTACAGTAAATATTAGCAATTGGGTTGCACCCACAGTTGTTGAAGCTCGGCAAGATACTTATTTAAGATAGCTTCCTTGGTTATCCAAACCATTTTTAGATAAGGCTTCATTTACCTTGAAAGTTTACGAAGTGACAATTTGTTCTGGTGAAGAGTTAACCTTATAAAAACCTCAGCATCCTGAAACTCCGACGGCGAAAACGTTTCAATGTCCTCTTTTTAGTTGATCTTAGAGCTGTTGCACCTTCTGGTAAGAACTATAGTTCCTCGCTTGCATAAATCGATAACACCTCCAACTTGTTTTCTTCAAGTAGAAAACGACTGAGATAGTGTCGAAACATGCTTGTTGGTTTCTTCTATGACGGTCAGACTGTTTATCACTTTCTACGACTCAAGAATTCTAATTTGGCCCTATGAATAGTTGTAACTGGTGAAAATGTCGTAGCTTAATTGTTAAGTACGATAGCTAGTTTCGTTCAGTAGTGTTTTGAAAATACAGCTTTTTTTCAAACAAACCTTTGCTACAGAGTTGATACATTTAATCTTACGAATGACACACACCTGGGAGATTTGCAGAAGATTCGCTTGGGGCACGACAACTCCGGAATGGGACCCGCTTGGTATGTCGACAAGGTAAAACATGTTTAATAGTGTTTCTTTGGCATAATACGAAAGTTCCACAGGAGACTTGCTTGAAGGATTTTAGTTTTTACCTCAACCTAATTATCAAGTTTACGGTACAGTTTTTATTTGCCTTTTGGTTTGTGAGACAGTGAACGGTTCTTGAAACTGCTTGTGGTAGCTGAAACAGGGAGGCTTTTTTAGGGTATTTTGTCTGTTTGAACCTGCATACCAACAGTTACTGGTTTGGGAGGCGAGAGCTGCAAGGGCGGTTTTTTAACTCAAATAGCTATCTTAGAAATTGTCCATCACATCTGATGAGGATCGTCTGCATGGAAAAAGGCTCATTTCCCAGAAAATGAGAGTTTTGTGATGAGTTGTCTGGTGTTTTGGAAGTAGAAGGCGAGAAGGAACGATGACCCGACAGGAGCTTCCTCCAAGTATTTTCTACATACTTGGAGTTCCTCTCGCGTTACTGTCATGAAAGAGTTACAATCATACTCCAATGAAGGGGAATCAGGCTATGAAATCCCAAAAAAAAGCTTTCAGGTTAAAAACTAAACAGGATAAGTGACCTGTTCCCCTTGTGAGTTGCTGTAGCTCAGTGGCTCGATTCCCGTTAGGATTTCAGAATTTTTTTCTTCTTAGAAAAAGAAGCTTGTGACTACCACAACAAATCTTTCACAGTATATATCCAAGCTGACAAATATTCGCACAAGTTTAACGAACATATCGAATTTAATCTCGCTTGATTTTTTTAGAGTTGCGCCTCCATTTAGCACGCCACTCTAAGGAACCCTGTGGTTTAGTAACTTCCTTTTGTAATAACATTCAATTAATTAGATATGCGTCTTCTTTTTTCAGGTCGTTGTGGTTGATACCAAGACAGACAAATGTTATGAGTTCCCTTGTAATCGTTGGTTTCCTGATGAAGATGACGGTTCATTGAGCTGTGAAATTGAGTTACCACGACCAAAGGATGCAGTTGGTTAGTAGATACAGGAAGAACATCGCTATTCTTTGCCAACTCTGCATAATCAAGTTTTTTTGGTTTTCTTATATTTTTTGTTCATATCCAGAACCAGCAGGGATTGTGGTAAAAATGGACATTAAACCTGACATCCAACCGGAAACTCCTGAAGATAAACCGATCGAAGTTGAGGAATTTATGGAAGTTAAAACTGTGCCGGAACCGGAACCTTTTTCAGAATTCGAAAAAAAGTAAGCAGTATTATTTTAAACGGTATTCTTGATTGGTATCGTGTGTAACTTAGATTCGAGGAGGTAGTTGCTTAAACTAGATTCTGCTCAGGTATTTCGCAATAATTCGACTAACTTAACCATCTCTATCGGCAACACAGACGTCGTTTTTGGAACTCGGTTAAAAATCTTTCTTGTCCTAGCCGTCATCACTTTGCCATCGTCAAAACTGTTTGTCTATAATAAACAACAGATAGATCAGTCCTGTTACATCCATCTTTCAAGCTAAATGCCCGTCGTTTGAAGTTAGCTTCCTCACAACCACATATCTTTTTATGCTGTTTGCCTATAACAAACGACAGATAGATCAGTCCTGTTATATCGATCTTTCACGCTAAGTGCCCGTCGTTTGAATTTAGCTCCCTCACAACCACATATCTTTTTATGCTGTTTGCCTATAACAAACAACAGATAGATCAGTCCTGTTACATCGATCTTTCACGCTAAGTGCCCGTCGTTTGAATTTAGCTCCCTCACAACCACATGTCTTTTTATGCTGTTTGCCTATAACAAACAACAGATAGATCAGTCCTGTTACATCGATCTTTCACGCTAAGTGCCCGTCGTTTGAATTTAGCTCCCTCACAACCACATGTCTTTTTATGTTGTTTGCCTATAACAAACAACAGATAGATCAGTCCTATTACATCGATCTTTCACGCTAAGTGCCCGTCGTTTGAAGTTAGCTCCCTCACAACTACATGTCTTTTTATGTTCCTGAAAGTAACCAATCTTCTACATGAAACCTAGGCGAAGGTTTTATTGGCACAATTAGAGAGGTGGAAAGGATTATCATAAAAAAAAGGAACTTATTAGCATGCCTATTGTTTCCACTTCCGTTACTGTTCCAGGACAGCCTTCGCCTCGGTTTCACGTAAAAGCTTGGTCACATTTTGGGTACCATGAAATGGACTATTGCCTAAAGGCACGTAAATCTGGAAGGCTACTTCGAGTTTTTATAGTATGTTCTCCCTGAATCTGTTTATTAGGGTGGTAACACTTCCCAAGGTTGTTAGGCCTGCAGGAACTAAGGAGCCGGAAGATGGTGAGCTGATGTCTTTATTTACAACCTTTGAATTTCAAGGAATACTCCACTGTAAAGCACCCTTGGTCGCCATTTTGAAATATGGCGTGTTATGGTTGCATTCCCAGGCCCCCTCTCGATCATAGATATTGTGTTCATACAGAATGGAGACTGGCACTGCAACCGAAACACGTCATATTTCAAAATGGCGGCGCGTGAGAAATTCAAACTGTAAAAAGGATCAAACTAAACTGCTTGGCGCTAGATTTATGTACAGAATTATCAAAATTTGAGCTGCTGATATGGACACAGACTTCACAAAAGACCAACAATGTTATACAGTGGAGATTCCATTAAGGCTTTCTTGATGGTAGTAAAATGCTTTCATTGACAATATTATGAAAATTTACTGAAAGTAAATAATTTTAAAAACCGTCTTAAAGATCGCTGTAGGTAAAAACGAGGTGAAAACGTGGGTATGACATAAACCAGCCAGAGTGTAATTGTTGAGCATGAAAAACGAATCTGGTTTATAGAAACCTCTTAGATTCCAAAAAGAGCGATTCCTTTTAATGGGAAGGATCGAAATTAGCTTCCAAACCAGAGCGTTGGTGCCACGTGTAATTTTAGTGTCTGTAAAACGGGTTAAGGTGAATGAGTAGACGTAAGAAGTGAAACAGTCCCTTGGCCTTAGCAAATTCATTTCGTTCCTAGGATCAGATTATGTGCTCTCTACGTACACGGGTGATAAATGGGGAGCTGGGACCGACGCCAATGTTCTTGTCACTCTGTTTGGTGAGAATGGGGAATCGGGCGAGTTCAAGCTTGATAATGAAGAAAATAACTTCGAGTCAGGGGGGTAAGTAGAAACAATCTTAAATGCAGAAATTCGTAAAATATTTTCGTTTCGAAAAGAGAGCAGGCATACAAAACTAAGGAAAAGAAAATGTCAACATTTAGTTTGCACCCTCAGTCGTTGAAGCAGTGCAAAAGAATATATAAGAAAGAAGTTTTGAAAGAGCTGAGAAATGAGAGTGTCTTCGGATAACTGAGGAAGAAGAGTGTCTCCGAAAACCTTTTTTTTATATGAAAAAATGTTTTAAACCAAAATTTTAGGCCTGAGTGGCACATACTAAAACCAACTACGGGTTTTGAAAGAATTGTTTTTTTTATCATAAGTTTCTTTTTCTCAGAAGAAAAAGTTTCTGAGTCCCTAGCGGGGTTCGCCCTATGACCCTCTTATTATCGGTCAGACGCTCTACCCACTGAGTTTTAGGAATTCAAATTTGGATATATTGAGCAGTGAGCAGAACAAGTACTCGGTACCCAATCTATAGAAGCAAGTTAAGTGACCTGTTCTCATGTGAGTTCCTTTTGCCCAGTGGGTAGAGAGCCTGACTGGTCTGAGGGTCATGAGTTCGGTTCCTGTTAGGAACTTTTGAGAAAAAGAAGTTTGTGACAACAAGAATAAGTGTGTTTTTCCAAGCTGAAAAGTTTTCGTTTTATGATTCAATTATTTCAACATGGCCCTGGATGGTTTGTTGAAACGTTTAACTCGTGGAAAATCTCGTTGCTTGGTTGTTAAGTACAGTAGTTAACTTCATCCAATGCTCTAGTAGTGTGTTGAAAATACAGCTCTTTCTCAAACAAACCTTTGCCATAGAGTTGACACGTTTAAGCTGACAAGTGACACACACCTGGGAGATTTGCAGAAGATTCGCTTGGGGCACGACAACTCCGGGATGGGACCCGCTTGGTATGTCGACAAGGTAAAACATACTTAATGTTCCTAGAGTATGCGGAATGTTCTACAGGAGACTTGTTCGAAATATTTTCCCTCAGTTGTTACTTTAACGCAACTTTACCATGTTTACGGGAGAATTTTTTTATTTGGTTTGTAAAATTTTTCAAAAGTGCTTGTGGGAAAATAGGAGAAGGGAGAAGGAACGACAGGACCGACGTATAAATCTTTTAAAGTCAACCTTAAGAAGCATCTCATAACAAACTAGCTCTTCTCAACTTACTTTAGCAGATGATATACTTAACAGCTATCATATGTTACATGACTGTATATATTTCCATTCTCACAATGTAGGAATAACTCTTATTGAGTGTTAGTACTGTTAGTTCGCACTCCCTTTTAATATAACAAAAGAATCAAAATGTTAATACAATAACAAAGGCAGTTTAAAAAAATAAGCCCCACGGTTTCTTTTAAACTGTCTTGCCATTCAATTCTAAGTAAACAAAAAATTGTAAAGTCATTGATAAACGTGCTTCACGGTGACTTAAATAATCTTTTACACATGTATACATGTAAGTTGTTATCAAATGTAAGTGAATGGTTAATAATAAAACATGTATGTATAACATGTATGTATGTATGTATGTATAAGGCCGAGAGGGGATTCCCCCAACATTTGGATGAATGCTTGGGGTTCCTGTCCTTTTTTTACCATGAAATATTTACAATCGTACTCCAACAAAGGACTCAGGCTATAAAAGCCAAACAAAATCTTTCAGGATACGCTTATAGCCGGAACTTGCTGGCTCACAACTTAATGAACCTAACAATTGTTATCTCTCGTAGTTTGAAGAGTTTTACACTTCCATTTTGTTAACTACTCTCCGTAATCCCGTGGTTTAATAACTCCCTTCAGAAATATTGTTCAAATTAACTGAACATACGGCCTCTTGTTTCAGGTCACAGTGGTTGATACCAAGACAGACAAATGTTATGAGTTCCCTTGTAATCGTTGGTTTCCTGATGAAGATGACGGTTCATTGAGCTGTGAAATTGAGTTACCACGACCAAAGGACGAAATCGGTTTGTAGTTACAGATCCAAACATCCCTATTCTTTGATATTCTTTGCTTATCCCACGTCGCTAACATTGTTTGTCTTGATAAAATAATTACTACCGTTGTTGCTCAAACAATTCGGGGTCATGGGTTCAAATATTTCTCTTACTAGCTCAAAAACCAAATGGAATTTATAGTTTTTAGTGAGGCCTTGCCACTGGTAATTGGAAATAACCTGAAATTCTCAGATCCACAACAACAAAAGGAACCCTATTAACCTACTCAAAGGAAAGAGAAAAGATTCTCTGAGTTAATTGGGAGTTGAACCCACGACCTAAGAAACAGATCTACGTCGCTCAAACCAACTTAGATACAGCCCAATTTTTGGCTCAAACCTAGCTTTGTAAAACTTAATTTTGCAGTCTATATGAATTTCCGCTACGTTGTACGTTTTTGGGTCATCTTCTAGCTTCTTAAAGAACTTGTATAAAAAACCCTAGAAATAACAAAAACACAAGTATTTACTTCTCAATAACACTGCGCCTCAAGAAGATTTAGAATATACATGCAGGTTCTTTATAAAACTAAAAACATATCTTTCTGCCTAGATCTCTTATTGTATATTAGGAAGAACGAGTAGCGTTTTGGATTAAATGAAACTATGGTTACTTTGCAGTTACTGAACCTGACGAGAAGAAAGAACCGAAAGTCGAAAAAATTGTGGAAAGTGTGGAAATGGAAGTTGCCCCGGAGCCCAAGCCCTGTTTATGGAATCCTGAGCTCGATTCCGACAAACTGCCAACGTAAGTAATTATTGTATTAATATTTCCCACAACGCCTAGCGAGCCTAACGCTTTTGAAAGTATTTTAGAAAGCGTTGCCTCCCCTACACTAGCAGATAAGTTTTCAGTAGAACACAACTGCGTTGTTTTATGAATATAAATTTCCTCTACAACGAACTATGGGTAAGTTGACGCGATTCTTGTAAAGACATCATGCATGTACTCATGCCACCTCCCCCCTCCCCCTACCTTTAGTCGGTAAAAAAGAATGTAACAAAGAGCAAAATACTTTACAAGACGGTCAAAGGGATACTTAACATGATATTACGAAAAACTTTTTTCGCAGGCTTCCTTTCCTATGTAAAACATTCAGAAAACACATCGAATTCACTGCCAATAGATTTTATTTGCTGCTTTGTTGCTTTTGACCATATTTTTTAGCTTTTAACTTTATCTTTACTCCAAATGTAAAAGTTATCTCAAACACAACTGCTCACTTTTTGAAATTAAAATTTGTTTTTCAATGTTTTGTTTTCTCAGTTGCTTATCTCGTATCTCGGACATTAAAGAACATTACTGCTTCGCGAAAATTGTCTGTGATAACTGAAAAATGGGCTTCATGTTCGTTTACTTAAGCTTCTTCCAAACCTTGCTCGGTTCTTCAACTCTGATATAGTGCTTATGTTGCACTTGGTTTTCAAAACTAAGTTGTTTTTTCCGGTAGCGCACGATAATCCGATTGTCGTATCGCCAAATCAAATGAAGAATCTCACCATTACATCACTGATTTAAGTGAGAAGAAAACTGTGTAAAGTGTATATATTTTTAAAGGAAAACACGCGTCAAACTCCCATCAATATTCCTGTTTGTTTGGTTCCAGTAACTTCTCCTTAGGATGTCCAACGAAGAATCTTTAACGGATGAAGGATACTTGGTGTATGCAATTGTAATTGCAGTCTTTTTTGTTGTTGGACTCATTGGCCAAATACTTAGCTTCATTGTGCTGCTCAAAAAAGACCACAGACAACGTGAATTAACTCCTTACTTGGTGAATATCGCCATAGCGAATACAATACTGATCGTGGTGAACTTTCCCGTTGTGTTAGCGTCTAGCCTCGCGGGAAGGTGGCTTCTCAATCGAGTCGCGTGCGTGTTTTTCGGCTTCAACGCGGGTCTCACGTGCATCGTCATGATTGTGACGTTGGCATGTGTAACTGTAAACATTTACAGACGAATCAACTCACAAAAAGCCAACAACCGGGTTAACATTGGTCTTCCCAAAAAATCAAGCTGGGTTAAAGCTTTAGCGGCTATTTGGACATATTCTCTGCTGATTATGCTACCGACCCTTCTCGGGTTTGGTTCTATAGAGTTTGAGGCCGGAAATACACATTGTGCTCCAGAATGGCGCTCGAATCGTCCTTCAGACATGGCGTATCTTGTATTTATGGCAATCACAGCCTTCGTCATCCCGCTAGCTATTGCCATTGTGTCCCTAACAAAAATGGTTCGATTCTTAGCCAAGAGCCAGAAGGGGAATAACACACTTTCAAGCCAACAACTTCGTCACTA
>JAOBAT010136309.1:0-11939 GCA_026413305.1 Hydrozoanthus tunicans | reverse complement strand
TTCTCTTAATGCCCATTGAACAATAAGCAGTGCAAATCAATTTTAGGATACCCCTTAAAATTTGAAAAAACAACAGCAGTTCAGTTCAGAAATAATTTTTGTAATAAATAGAAATGGTTTGACACTATTCTTTACTTCACAAGTTTAGTTTAGTCATTTTAAGCAGTGTTAAAAGCTTAAATTCTTTGAACATTATGATCAAGTTATAAAAACTTCATTTTTTAGTATTTCATACCATCTCCATCAATACCCCCCTCCCCTCCACTCCCCCCTCCCTGCCTCCAGCAATAAGTAAGATAAAAGCCAAGAAGGGGGCAGCAGAAACCCAGCAAAAATGGACTGAGGAGCTTCATATTCGCTGTCAAGGAGGCAAGACTTTTTCTCAACATGGTCCAATTTTTTATCATATACTTCGAAACTTCTTGTTATGGCAAACACATTTTGTCTGTATACAATTTTATATGCAGATAAATAATATGAAATTTTGGGGCATTGTATTACGCTGTAAACAGTAAACTTAATAAACTTAAGATACTTGGTTTACAGCCTGTTCACATGAGGAAGCTGGCTCTTGTAGGTGTTTCAACAAGTTTTCAAGTAGGTCTATGACAATATTAAAGTAGGAAGCTGTATACCTAGAAGAGCAAGCAACTCAATTAGGAACTTTAAAAGAATTGATTGCTATAGAAAGTAGGCAGCAGTGATTTAATAGGTTGCGTGATTCGGCAGTTGCCGGCTTCTTTTGGAATCCCTGCTCTTAGTGGATGGGTTACTTAAGATTACTTTATTGTATTGTTCAGTTTAATTTACGTGGAGGGTGCTCAAGAGGTAGTAGGGTTACCGAACCTTGAAGGCAGGATTACCTGGCCTACATATCAGGGACAAGTTTTGTAAGAATTTTAAACAATTTTTAAGCCCTTGGGGGTAGGGCTATGTTTGACTTTTCCCAGATTGATTCTTTTAGCCCCAAACTCAACAACTGTTGTGATTTTAATTCTTGCAGTTAATTAGAGCCTACTATGCTTTTCATATATTTAGTTAAGAAGAATTTTGATTTTCACTTTGTTTTTTTATTTGGTACTAAGTTTCTGTAATTTCTCATTACATTAAACTGACTAATTTTGTATGTGTTATGTTCAGAGAAGTTACGTGATGACAAACTGGGAAGAGTGTCACTAGCTATCTCCTTTAGGTTTTTGAATAAGAGAAGGTTTATTGCACTGCATAACAGTCATTTTTGACACTTTTTGTTTAAAAGAAACTTTGCACTTGTTGACCATGCATAAAGTAAGCAAATGTTTACAAGTAGTGACTTTTAAAATGGAATTTAACTAATTATTTTAAATATTAACACAATTTTTCCAAATCTTGCAATTTTGTACTTGTAAGAACATTCTGCTTACACGTACCAAAACAAATTTTTGTTCTCCAGTTGTTTGCATTGTGTTTGTCCAATGGACAAGCAGGAACTTGCAAGAGGGGTAAGTGAGTAAAACAATGAATTTGATTTCAAGTCAAAAAAATTTGATCTTTTGTAAATTATTTTTTCTTGTTATGCTTTAAATTTGTTGTGCTAATTTAATTGAAAGAAACAGGTATGAAAATATCAATTTGTCATATACTAATACTGTTGACAGTGGTGTCTCATGATCAATTATTTTAGTTTACACTTCTTTCTGACTGATTTTTGTGCCAAATGTTGTGATAAGAATTGAAATCTGTATTTGAGTTTTTAATGTGCTTGTCAATCAGATCATCACTACTGTACCTTTCAAAGAATTTGAATTCTAATGTTTGTTTCCATCAAGTGATATGATGCTCTCATATTTCAGTAGCCTCCAAAATACAGACATTCAACTTATACCAACCATTTTGACATATGATTTTTTTCCCATCAGGATATTTTTCCAGATAATGCAACAAAAAGGGATATTTTAGATAATCCTGTATTGTGTCCAAACAATGGCTGTGAAGTGGTTACCAGACTCAACCAACTTGATGTAAGAATTACTAAAACTTACCTTTATGTAAGACTGTAATTTTAAGTATTAATAATTGTTATTTTTGTGTAGTTAAAGACTCTGTCTCTTAATCTTTTGAAGTAGATTTAATTTTGATTGGTTTAATTGCTTTTACTCTGACTCTAATTCATTTATTGATTTTTCTTGTTTACAAGTTTATTTATTTGTTTATTTGGTCATTCATTTTCTAAATTAAAATGTTTACTCATTTCTTCATTCATTCAATTATTCACCTACTCAATGCCATTCAATTATCCATTTATTATTTTGCTCGCTTAACCCTTTTCCGTCTTTTATTCATTCACTCACTTAAAAATGTTTTTAGTCATAATTATGTTCAATTATTTATCTCCTACCTGTTTGTTCTTTGCCTCATTTAATCATTTGTTCATTTCTTTTTCATTTTTTTAATTTCAGAATGCCAAAACAAACCCCAAGTTTGGTGTTTTACAATAGGTATTAGCTAGAACAACTATAGAATGATGTCTAAATGATTGTTCTGCAGAAACACAGGAGTACATGCCCATTTGAAGAAATTCCATGTACAAGAATTGAGTGTTCTGTATGGGTTGTTAGAGCGAAGCTCCAAGATCACATGTCAAGCGAGTGTCTGTGGCGAATCTACAAGTGTGTTTATTGTGAAGAGGATCTTCCCATACATCTGACAGAGGTCAGCTCCTTTACAGTGCAGTTGAAGTGAATTGTATTAATTTAATTAGCAGATAGACCTTGCTAAATGAGGAAATTGACATATTAACATTTTTATTTTAAAGTTTTCAACTGATGACATCAGCAGCCCAAATTTGGCTTAAATACTTGTAAAAAGTATGGATTGGCAGAAGATTTTTTTTAAAAAAATGCAAGTTTATCAGAACCACTCATGATGCCATCAGTTGAAAACTTTTTAAAGTTTAAAAAATAAAAATTTTAATAATTTTGAAAAAATAACTAATGTAAATGTTAATGATTGATAAATGTTAATGTTAATAAATGTTTATAACTTAAAATTGAAATGTTAATACCTCAAGAACTATAAAAAATTTTGACACAACTTTTTTATTTGGCTCCTCAATTGGCAAGTAATAACCTTTTTTACTTCAAATGCATTTTAATGTGATGATAAAGATACGCATCGTGATTGTTGTTTGAAAGACCTTTTACCAGTGGGTTAGGGGTTTGCAAACTCTAGTCTTCTTCTTAAAAACTAAATGCACTAATGTGCTTAGCATTTCTGTTGAAACTGTTGCTGCAAGTACTTGCTAAGTGAAGTGGAAATCCGGTCTGTTAGGTTTTTACTATGGTCTGTAACATTGATGTGTATCTTTGATTTACCCTAATGAAGTGTTTAAATGACCCTCTAGAAATAATGCAACACTGTGCACTTATCCTTGCTCAGATATAACCATTTCAGCCTTTGCCTCTTTATTAACATCTAACTTCTCCTAACAAAACACATACAAAGTAAGGCACTTTGTAATGAGAAAATGAGTAAAGATTAAACACAGCAAACTACTAAAGTCCAAAAGTTCTCCAATTTAATTGGCAACTTATGTTATTTTATCCATTAAAGTCCCTGTCAAGCTTATTTTTTTACTTTTTGGATTGAAACTATTGTCATCTATGAACTCAAAATTCAAATGACCAAAGAAAATTTCCACGTCTAAGTATGCTTTTTAATAAAAAAAAAGATTGGAATGTAAATTTTGACCGAACAGGCCATGGACTGGTAACCTGTGATATAGCAGTTTAAAATTTAATTTCTGTTAAAAAAATGTCATAATTTTTTTTATTATAAACAGTTTCAAGGGAATAATTCATTGATTAAAGTTATAACAACGTGACTATTGTACCCAATATTGAATTTTTTGAGAAAAAAAAAGATTGTCTCTGCTTTATGCCTCGTGCTACGTCATGTGCCTCCTGCTACATCATCATTGCATGCTTCAAGTCTAAAAAATGTAACAGGAACGGCGAGAAAAGGTTTTATTTTCAAAAATTTCTATTATTGAAGTGTTCTACTTTTCATCTGGAATTTAAAAAAATAAGCTTGATAGGAACTTTAGCCATCGCTCATTTAATAAGACCATGTTAAATTAAGTGTTTCTCTCTTTCCAAGATTCACGAGAAGACATGCCGGCGGCTTCCAGTTAAGTGTAGCAATGGCTGTGATAAAAACTGTACAATGCCACGTGAAGAGGTTAGACATGTGTGTAGGCCACTATAGTTCTAGGCAGAGTTGTTCAATGGTTGATTAGTGTTAATCCTAGGTTAACTCTTAACAAAACCTGTTGGTTGTCATGGTAATTAACTCTGGATTAGGGCCAATCACCTTTTTAACAACTCGGCCCTGGGCCCTGTTTTTCAAAAAAAAGATGATTAGCCCTAATCCAGGGGTTAACTACCATGGCAACAAATAGGTTTTGTCAAGAGTTAATCCAGCCAGGTTTAAAGTTAACCAGCTTTCGAACAACTTGCCCCTGAATTTTAACAGATACTATGTCAGCTCACCGAAGTCGACAGAACAACTAGTTATACTTTTCATAAATATAGTTGTTTGTTGCTTGAAGACTTGTCCAGTACAATTGTCATGTATAAAAGAAAAATTTCATTGAAAGGCTTGCCAACTGATTTCATTAACACCCAGATGTGAATGTCTCAGAAAAAATGCCTTTTAAAAAAAAAAAGAAAAATGGCGGTTTTAGAAACAGTGTTCTTGGGCTCATCTCAGACAGTCAAAGGCCTGGGCTAGACGCTCGTCACCTTAAGTTGTCACTCAATCTCCGAAGAGACATGACATGAGATAAGCGGATTATTCATGTATAATATTGTTACTTGTAACAATATAAATAGAATAACTAACTACTTCATAATCATATAAGGTTTTGTTGGTTTCTGTTTCAAACAGAGGGAAGTTATAACGAACCATTATATATACTATAGTCGCGAAGTTTCGACGCGACACATGTGTATGCTCTAATGAGCGTTGTCACAACTTCGCCGAAAAAGGTGCAGAATTTCGATGAAATTCACTTCCTTTTCATCTCCGCCACTGTATGGAAGAAACGATTATGAATATTTTACTTCTAACGGTTGTTAGTTAATTTTATTTATTTCTATCACTCAGAGAACTTGAAACGCCGCTTGGTCCAAAATTTGAATTTGAAAGTTGTCAGATAATTATGGGAGGAGCTATCGCTTTAATTTTATAGCGTGGGTCCTTGTTTAATTGGTTTTGTTCTTTATAGAAGAGGAGACTGCCTCAAGAGTAAAATTTTTTCATCCCCTTTACTTTCTGTATTTTGTTGTTTAACCAGTGATTCTTAACTCCATTTAAGTTACCTGGTCACCTGAACAATGACTGTCCACTGACACTGGTGAGCTGCAAATACAAAGGCATTGGATGCTCCAAAAAGGTTTGTTTGTTGTACGTTTATAAAAGGTTTTGAATCAATTTAACCACGAGCATTACTGACAATTAATATCGCCTCTGTTAGATCCAAAGAGAACAACTTGACGACCACCATGAGAGAAGTACAGAGTACCACCTTGAACAGGCGTGCAAAAAAATCTATGACATGTCAGAAACTATTAACGAACTGGCTCAAAGTGTTAGAAAGCAGGCAAGGTTACTTGAAAATCAAAATCGTGAGAATAACAGTTTAAAAGAAGAGAGTGTGAAACTGAAGCAAGATTTGGCTACCTTGAAAAGACAAAACATCCAGCAAACAGTGCTACTAGCTTCATGGTGGCAACACAGCAAACAAATACAGAGTGTTTTAAGATCATTTTCAGGGACACAATTCAGTCCAGAAGACGAACCGGTACAGTTAAACGAATACTCAAGTGGAGGGCTTGGAGTTATCACAACGAGGCCATTGCAAGCCAAACCAGAACTAGATGCTTTAAAGACGTTACTTCGAGACCAAGTTGAAAATCTTGAAAGGCGGAGACGGGATTCCACGAGCCTTATCTTTGTCGTATCCCCTCATTGGGAATTTCCGTTTGTGTGGCAAATCCCAAAGTTGCTGGGGATTTGTGATGGAGCCAAAAAAGTGACAGAGGAGATTTTGAGTGACCCTTTTTACACTGGGGTATGTGGATACAAGTTACAAATGTTTATTAAGAGGGAAGCGCTACTTATTGGTGATTTCATTTACGCTGGTATCGTCACCCTCAATGGTGAATACGACACATTTCTCCCCTGGCCAATCGACAAACACCTGAAACTTACCCTACTTAATAACGCAAAGCGGGAGATATATTCTCACCGTCTACACTTGCGTGGAGAGGGCGAGAAGGTAAAGTCTCTATCTAACAAAATGCCACTATCTGGGTATAGTAAACTCACTTTTTACATCAAAATCGAAGATGCAAACTAAGTAGCGGTGAAGTGCGATACAAAATCGGAGAAATAGCACTACAGTTAAGTCACCGCGTGAGTTAAAAGAGACCGTAATACATTCTTATGGCACGTCTGAGGTTGATCTTGCCTTCTCGCCACAACAACAACAACATCAGTTTTGAGACGGGTGGCATTTAGCAAGTTGAAAATAAAATACAAAGTCAAAGAAAAGATTAAACGAGAAGTATAAAATAGACCAATGACAATTCAGGTCACTTAAACTTAACAATGGTACTGGTATAGTAGCCTATAGCCTATGAACGGGCTCTCTGGGAGCCGGGAGGAGAATGGGGGAGAGGGAAGAGAGAGGAGAGCCTGCAACTGTCCGTTGTATTTTTTAGAATTGTACCTTTAGGTTTTGAACATAAAATTCCCACTGGTCAATACCAGTCGCATGACATTCGGCACTTATTGATCAAAAGAGAAAGATCGATCTTGCGACTTTTTCAGTTGAAAGTGTTATATTGTAGTTTTCAAAACCGTTTTAAAATCAAAACAAAAACTGGCTATTAAAGGTTTGCTAGCACGAAGTGATTGCCTTTTGATAATTTTCGTCCTCAGCCTTCTTCTTCCTTTCCTCTTTCTTTTTAGTTTTGGACTTGTGAAGAGGAAAGTCAAGGGAGGCGTTTTTTTATCAAAGGCAAACAGAATGTTTCGGTTCACTTACATTTATTCACCTCAGAAGCTGAAGACTCGAAGCGCTCGCGATGAAGTTTTCTGGAGCATGCATGCAGATAAAACTCTTAGAGAAAGAGCAGTGTTTTTGTCGAGCTCTAAGCCTGTGAGAAGACACGAAGTGGCAAGAACAACATTTCAGTGTTATCTTCTTCAGACGTACGGTATAAAAATTTTTGTTTTCAGAGAATTCTTGCAAATTCTGCACAACTCTTCAATCTGGCTAGTTACTGCTGGCTTTCTTCCTCGCTGAGGCTTCTTTGGTTATTCTACCTTCGAACTCATAGAAACTGAATCGAATAACTGGTCAGAAACCCATTAAAAAGTTCTTGACAGATACGCTTTCATCAACAATGCGACCAACAAACCTGGACTTTTTTGATTGGCTCGTTTTATTTGATTATTTTGACGGATTATCGAAGCCTCAATAAGACAGCCGTTGCAGGCTCTCTTTTCTCTTTCCTCTCCCCCATTCCCCTCGCTACTCGCTCCCGGCCTAAACGCCACAAGAGAGCCTGTTAGCCGGCTGTACTAGTTAATATGATTCTATATAGACTAATAAAGATTTTAAACAATAGTTGATACAGAACAACTGCAGTGATATAGCTTTGATTTGAGGATTTGTTTATGTTATTCGTCCATAAGATTTAGTAGTTTAACTCAATGGTCACAAATGTTACATTGGATAGACTGTCGAAATTAATGGTAGTGTAGATATTGTTTCGAAGACATTGTAAAAGTTTTGTTCGCTGAAACTTTTAACAATTTGTTTTCTCAGATTTCAGTCTGACACTTGCCCGTTGTTCTTTGGTAAAAATCCCACCAACTATTTCAGTGTTTTAGCCAGATTAGTAAGACCACTTTAGATAACTCGGGAATCCTTCCCAAGTTGCTGCTAACAACAGCTTTATATATTTAAACGATTCTCTTTATCGTATGAGTCGATGTGAGTCTCACTTAAGGTTGGAAGGGGTTCAGTTTTAAGTTTCCAACTATTAATGTCACCTCGGCACCGATGTCTTTCTTAAGCTAATGTTTCGATGGAGTGAAGAATTGAAATATCAGTAGTTCTCCAACCCTGGCCTGTTTATCTACACTCTTTATTTGTAAGAGCGTCAGGCTAAAAGCCGGCCTAGGTTTATGAACATACTAAGAACAAACCCAAGGCTGAGCAATGGCCGAGAACTTTATTTTGTTACATTATGGCACAAAATCATGGATTCGTTCACTTGATTTCTTTATAGCTCTTTACTTCCTGGACGTATGCGTTTGCATTGGAGAAAAAAAAGAGTACAGGTTTTTTTTTGTAAGAATACAGTAGATTTTTCGGAACCCCATTCTTAAACGAAGCGGTTCCTCTAAAACAAGCTAATATGCCAAACTTGTATCTTTTATAATTATATAGTGTATTGAGGACATTTTAGGAACATTTGAGTTTGAAATCCTCAAAATATTAAAGAACATTCAACCAAAGTCCAAAAATAAGATATTCTTTTAAAGAGAGAGTGTATTATTCTAAGTTACAAAACTCAAACACAGCTGAACTTTATACTAAAGGTAAAGAGTTAGAAACAGAAATTAGTACACACTCTACAGGTTTAGATGTTTATTAGAAAAAAGGAATTAAATACTATAGTTTTGAATAAAGTGTGAATATAATAGATATAGTGGAATATTGGAATTGACTAATGTCTAAAGTAACTAGCTTTGCTTGTTAGACACTGGTCGTGTTTTGTCAGACGTTTTTATAGACATTAATTATTAAGACAAAAATTAAAGAGAAAATATTTTTGGTGGTTACGGACTGCTACTTAGTGTAGCGGACGAAATTACTTTATTAGTAAGTGCGTTTGAAAATGAAGTCGCCGCTACACAGTTAACAAATTTAGCAAAGTTTTACTGAACTGTATGTGGTGCCAAAAGTATGGGTGCTTAGCAACACGTCAATTGACGAAACAAGGGAACACATTTAACTTTTTTAGATTTTTGTTAGGACTGACTCTAGTCTTCAGTTTTCAAAGTGACAATTGTTTGACAAACATAAAGCAGGTAGCATATGACACTTAATATTTGTTTGATATGGATATCATGGAGCAGTTGAGTGAGAATATTGTAAATAAAATAGACACGCAGTGTCTATTATGATATATCGATACTTGTTCTATAACTTACAGCCTAGCTAGTAGCACTGACTTTTTTTCCTTTGTTTTGCACATTTTTGCTCCCTAGAAGAACTGTTTGCCTTGAGGACGTTTCTGAAAAAACTTCTCACTCCAGTAGTTCTAAAAATTTCCCTTCGGCTAGATAACCAACAAGTTTTGTTTAAGAATGGACTGGGCCATGCATGTGTAAACAACCATACTCGACAATTTCAAGAGAGCCAAACATATGCGTAAAACATGTTAGGGTGAAAAGAAATCCGGTAATTTGGATGAAGTCATTGTCGGAAAAAAGAGAACTAGTGTAGAAAATTAGTTTCAAAAAGTTTGTTTTATTTTGTCATATAAAGGGAAAATAATGTCTTAGTTGGGGAGTGGGAATTAGCGGGCTAGGGACCAGGCGCTAGGCGGGGCAGAAATATGAGGGGAGAGGGAGCGGCGGCACTCTTTCTTATCCTTGTTTTTATTAATTTTATTGCGCGCATATATTATCGTGATTGGGAGTGCACCTAGAATGGTGTTTTACCCTGTTCTGCTCGCTTCCTTTTTTCGGCTCGTTTTAGTCTCAACATTTCTTTTTTAAAGTTCATAGCCATAACCTATCTGCACCGGTGAAACAAAGTATATAAAGTATATGTAAAAATCGACGATCTAAGCACACACTGTAACATGCACGATTAGCACTTGTGAGTTGATAATGAGTTCATAATCAAGAATGACAATGGGAGTTGCACAGGGGGGCGACTGGAATGCACTTAACTAATCGATATCTGTGATTACTTCCAGCGGTCTACTCTTGGATAGTCGAAAAATCCAACAGGTTTTACAACCCAATTTTAGGACTCTACTGGCGCCTTATTTCACCTAAGCTATAGCCGTCCAAGCGGCGGATTTCTTTGTTTTTACGACAGCTGTATGATGGCCCATTGACGCCATAGCGATTTTCCATTATTAATTACACTTTTTTTATGATTTTTATTTTATTTATTTTCATTTCACTTTCTTTTCAAAATTGTTTATTTTTATTTTTTATTTTATTTTAATTTTTTTATTTTGAAATTAAATATCAAATTATCAAAGAAACGAAAAAAAAGAAAAAAGTTTCTGGCCCAGCGACGCCATAAGTAAATAAAATTTTGAAAAAAAAAAACGTCTCGTGGCCCATCAAAGCCATAGCCCGCAATGCCTTATTTCAGCGGTTTTAGCGAGTTGACGCTTCGACCAAAATGGCTGCTAGAGTCATTCACGAACAAAGATTGGCTTTAAGGAATCTAATGATCTAAAAGCTTATGTTCAACCCAATTTACGTCAGCTGGAGATTCTGGACAAAGTACGAGCTAAATATCCGACGTGTGCGTCAGTCTTAGGACTCCTTGTCGACTTTTGCAACATTTTGAAATTATAAGAGCTGCCGTGACTGAGAAAATGGAGCTTTGCGGCAGTGTAAAGTTTGTGACAAAGCTCGACACCGCAGTTGCCTTTTTTGTTCTGCAAAGTTTGGCTTATTTCACAGTGTTGTGCACGCTATATATAGCTCAAGTACGCAAAATTAAACAGAAAAAATTTCATGATAAGATAGTTTGAATTTTGAATTTTTAAATATTCTTGTTGTAAAAGTAACTGTTTCATTTTGTGAGAAATGGTAGCTCCATAGAATAAAGCAGTTGCGTATACGGGAGAGTCAAAGTTGACTAACTTTTCATTGAAATTACCAGGTCCCGAAGACCCGTGAGTGACGACTTAGGTTTTCCTAAATTTCTCGAAAACAAAAGCTCAGTTGCGAGTTTAAGTCTGATTTCTAAAATGAGTTCACCAAAGGGTTTTTTTCCAGGGAAAATAAAAAGAAACCCGAAATTTGACGTTTGTCCATGAGTATTTGCCATTTTCTCAGTCACGGCAGCTCTAATAATTTCAAAATGTTGCAAAAGTCGACAAAGAGTCCTAAGACTGACGCACACGTCGGATATTTAGCTCGTACTTTGTCCAGAATCTCCAGCTGACGTAAATTGGGTTGAACATAAGCTTTTAGATCATTCGATTCCTTAAAGCCAATCTTTGTTCGTGAATGACTCTGGCAGCCATTTTGATCGAAGCGTCAACTTGCTAAAACCGCTGAAATAAGGCATTGCGGGCTATGGCGTTGATGGGCCACGAGACGTTTTTTTTTTTCAAAATTTTTTTTCCCAATGGCGTCGCTGGGCCAGCAACTTTTTTTTTTTGTTTCTTTGATAATTTGAAATTTAATTTGAAAATAAAAATAAAATAAAATAAAACAAAATAAAATACAAAAAAAAATAAAAAAATTTGAAAAGAAAGTGAAATGAAAATAAATCAAAATAAAATCATAAAAAAAGTGTAAGAACTGTAATTAATAATGGAAAATCGCTATGGCGTCAATGGGCCACCATAGAGCTCGTTCACACCGCTCACATTGACAATCAATAAAATCATGTTAAAGGCAATAAAGGTAGAGTTTTATACCTCCTTTTTTTCTCTTAAAAGTCTTTCCTACGGCCACTTAAACAATTTCTTGTGAGTTTGACCGACATCAAGTTCAGTGTTAATTCATTCAAACAGCTCATATTGACAATCGAAAAAAAAAGAAAAAGACGGTTCAATAAAGATATCAGTCGAAAGAACATAAAAGAAGCAGACTTGTTAAACATTTAAAGTAAAGAACAA
>JAOBAT010136298.1:0-11940 GCA_026413305.1 Hydrozoanthus tunicans | reverse complement strand
GATTAATTTTTAAATATCATATAGTTTGATTTCCATAGTCCTTATTGTAAATAATTTTCTGTACATAGTCTTATTTTAAAGTATGATTGTAACATAGGATATGTGCTTTTATCTTATGGAGAAACAAAGGCCTATTATTTATTATTATTATTATTATTATTATTATTATTATTATTATCATTATTATTATTATTAAGAACTGAAGTCTTAAAACAACACAAATGGTCAACTGTAACAAAATGCTGTGCCTTGTTTAGCGGTAATTGTAATTCTGCAAACAAAATAGTCGGCTCGTGCATGCCACCTTTCCGATCAGTTTATTTCACTTTTTGATAATGAGACTGAATAAGAATATTGGTCTGAGCTGAGAAAAACATAACTGGTTTGGACTTGCAAGCTGTCTTCTATTCTGATAGTATTAAAAACTTTGGGGTATTTACGTTATAATCGTTACATAGTTATACAAAGGTTTGCATTAAAAAACACAAACTTTACAAAACGTGTTTCAACAGGAAGTCAAAATCACTCGTTCACTGCTGGATAACTGAATATTGGTCACCTAAAAGAAAAAGATTCCACCGGCCAGTTTTCGGGTACACGCTTTGTTTTGTAATTAAGGACCAGAAGAGGCTCTTTGTTCTTAAATTTTTTGGCGATTAGAGCTCAAAGTGTTCTTAAACTGTTCTCATTTTTATGTGTCGTTGAACTTTAATTTTAATAATTACTCAGCCAAACGGGTGTCGGAATACACGATGCAAGTATTTTCTCAATGCAAGCCTTTGATTCTCGCTTCCCCTGCAGCTCCTTTACGATTAGAGGGGTTTGCGACCGTATTTACCTCGCTGGCCTGGTCGTTTTTCGCTGCCAATGCAGCTCCCTCACGATTAGAACATTTGCGGCCGTATTTACTTCGCTCGCCTGGTCGTTTTTCGCTGCCCATGCAGCTCCCTCACGACTAGAAAGAGTAGCGACCAAATTTACCTCGCTGGCCTGGTCGTTTTTCGCTGCCCATGCAGCTCCCTCACGATTAGAACATTTGCGACCGTATTTACTTCGCTCGCCTGGTCGTTTTTCGCTGCCCATGCAGCTCCCTCACGACTAGAAGGAGTAGCGACCAAATTTACCTCGCTGGCCTGTTCGCTTTTCGCTGCCCATGCAGCTCCCTCACGATTAGAACATTTGCGGCCGTATTTACTTCGCTGGCCTGGTCATTTTTCAAAAAGTAAATTACGCTGCCCATGCAGCTCCCTCACGACTAGAAGGGTTTGCGACCCTATTATTTTACTTCGCTGGTCTTGTCGTTTCTCGCTGCCGCTGCATCTTTGTATCCCGTACCAGCCGGCGGAGCCTGGCACGAGTAATTAGGTTTCACAGACTTTTTGTGGCTCCTGCAGCCTTTTGGAAAGGTATAGTAATAACGTCATTGGGTAGATTCCGAATGTAAGTAAGGGAAGAAACCCACGTGATTCGGAAAAACACTTTTTGGCCAATCACCAGATGTCGTTTGGACGTTGTATAATTTCGTTTAGCCAAATATGATCTCCCACTTTTGACGCTCGATCACGAATAGAGAAAGTCATTCGCGTGGTTCATCTCTGCCGTCGCTCCGAGTAGAAATAGAGTTTTATCCAATTTTGGTTCAACAACCGTTCAAGCACAGCAATCAGCATTTATGGAGAACTTTTTGATAAGAATTGTTCCGTTTTGGTTCAAGAATCGAGTACAGCTGTTAGTGATCAATCTTTCCCAGGTTTGCAAGCGTTAGACCTTTCCGCCGGGCATAAATTTTTGAATTTTTTCTAAGTTTAACTTCTCAGTTCTTGCAGTCTTATTTCTGAAGTCCGGTTATATATACAGAACAGAGCGATGTCAGTAGAATGTCAGTTTCACACAGCTCCGACGCTAAATTAAACAAGAAAAGAATGAAGGAAAGCGCTTCTCAGGTTGAGTGATCAGAAAAAGTTCTAAGTCACTGACGCGAATCGAACCCGCACGCCTCTGATGACCGGTCAGATGCTCTACCCACTGAGCTACAGAGACTCACATGGGGAGCCCAGTCATTCTTTACAACACCAAGTTACAAACTTCTACATAAAATCATTTGATAAATAGAATCATATAGCATATAACTGTTGAGCACATCGAACTAGCAAATGCAAGACGTGTGTCCAGCGGGAATAGACGAGAATTTATCCTACGTGAAGCGGCTCCCCATATGAGTCTCTGAAGCTAAGTGGATAGCTCATTTCAGATGTGAAAGTTATAACCAATCATAAAACCATCATGCATGGTTTTCTTTCAGTGCTCGAGAAAATATGGCAGCGGCTAAATTGACAACTAACTAAATTAAAGATTTGCCGTTGTGATTTGTTCTATTGATAGGCACATCTACATCTACGTATGACAGCATATTTCCTATCATCCAAAAAAAGAAGAAAATGACGTTAATGAAACCTTGGTATAAATACAAATGTAATGTCCTGGATTTTGTAGCATTTATAAATCGAGGTTGTTAGAGTTTTCCTGTCATTACTTTGAGATGATTATAATTTGAAACTCAATGAAAGGTGTTTTTGAAAATGACCAGATGGAAATCTTAATAAGCAACTTTATTGAGAATGTTACACGATTATTACAAAAATATTATAAGAATTTTGTAAGAACATTAATGAAAAACCTTTATAAGAATCATATAAATAAGAATCTTATTGAAAACCTTAATTAGAATATTTCAAGAATCTTAATAAAAATATATCTTATATTAATCTTTTTACGATAATAAAAATGTAGAATGAGGGTTTTAACTTAGGCGGAAAAGGGCAATAAATTTAAACAAAACAAGATATTTATCCGTGAAATTACTCAATTTGCTTTGTTTTGCTTATCTAGTAATCTATCGACTAGAAAAATGTCTCGTTTCAAACGTACATTTTCACTTGTTCCAGGTCTGATCAAACTCTCAACCGCTGATGGTAAGTTTTGATTGTTCTGTCTTAGTTTGTCTTAATTCTTTCATTTTTTTACCTAAAGATGACTTTATAAGTCGAAAATGTTTGCTTTTAAAGTACCTTTTAACTTTGTATTACCATATATTTTAACTTACTATATAATAAACCTAATATTTGGTCAATGAACCCTCTTTAGAATACAAAAGCACCGTACAGATACAGCGCTATATTCTATTCTATTAACAACAGATACAGCGCTATATTCTATTCTATTAACAACAGATACAGTGTTATATTCTATTCTATTAACAACAGATACAGTGCTATATTCTATTCTATTAACAACAGATACAGTGCTATATTCTATTCTATTAACAACAGCAGTCGTTGACTGCCTATTCAGGTTAATACATCAACATTTTAGTCAATAACATGCATCCTCAACGCTCGTCAGCTTTAATTTTGCATTAAACACACCGTAATTTCCCGACAAAATAGCAGGATAGCTGTCCTTCGATTAATCCCTTCCCCTCCCACTCTAGCAATTTTCTCTTTCCACTAACCCCCCCCCCAGTGATGATTCATGCTTTTTACGGTGAAAAAATTGACAATTGTTTTGTGTAATTAACAAAACAAATTTGAAACATTTGAAAAGCTTGTAAGCGCAGATCACGGATGCACGCGCTTTGCTAATATTCGATCTTATCTACAACTTTTGGAGTTATCGTCGAGCCCTGTACATCCCAAGACAAGGACATTCGAATGGCTTAGATACTGTGATGCATCCTTCTCAATCATTAGCGGCTTATCTTGGAATTTCTTTAAGTTTTTCGCTATTTCATTCAATCGAAACTGATCAACCATTACCATCAAAGTTCGCCTTAAATAGATTTTTCAAATCATCGTGTCATCATTACGAGAGAGATTATACCTCTGCAGCATCACGTCGTCGACCAAGGGACGGCTAGTACTAAATTAAAAGCAGGAACAGGAAATCAGGGAACTGGAGTCGGGAACGGAAAAAGCAGGAACGATAAAAGGAGGAATCTCTAAAAGAAGGAACGAAAAAAGGCGGAATCTCTAAAAGCAGGAATGATAAAACACAGAATCTCTAAAAGTAGGAACGATAAAATAAGGAATCTCTAAAAGCAGGGACGATTAAAGGCGAAATCTCTAAAAGCATGAACAATAAAAGGAGGAATCTCTAAAAGCAGGAACGATAAAAAGAACATTCCTCCATCTCTTTTAGTACTAGCCACCAAGGGGCAGATGAGCCGGTCTGAAGACCAGATCTAGAGCTAAAGAACTTGCCAATACAACCAGTATTTCTCTTGTCATCTTGCAACAAGCTCCATATTGTTGGTTTTCATACGCTGGTGACAATTTGTTCTCCTTCTTTTCGAGCAGCACTAAATCTCCAGGCTTCAGTTCCCTTTCGGACGCTTGTCGTTTCTTGTCTGCATAGTCAGCTGCAACTTGTTTCTTTTCTGCGTCCCGGTCTCTTGTCTGCTGTAGTGATGCACCGTCGTCAACCTCGCCTAATTCTCCAATATCAGGTAATTTGGTGCTGATGTTCCTACCATATAGCATTTCTGTTGAGCCTTGCCAGTTGTTGTGTGTGCTGTCGACCTATATGCAAGCAGGTACTTGTTCAACTCAGTCCGCCAGTTCTTCCTTTCAGCATGTGCTGCTCTCGTGGCCTTCAGCAAAGAACGATTTTGTCGCTCGACTTCACAATTTGCTCTTGGCCAAAAGGGCGTGGTGAGCTTTTGTTGCACCCCCATCTCTGATAGGTACTTCTCCATTTCTCCGGACACAAGGTTGGCACCATTTTTTGTAAGAAGAGTCTTCGGGAGTCCATATCGGGCAAAGTGTGAATCTAGACACTTGATAATCCGATCAAAGTTAGTAGAGTGTACTATATTTACCTCCATCCATGGGCTGAAATAATCCACTAACACAACTAGATGTTCTCCTGTTGGCATAGGGCCAAGTAGATCGAGTGCTAAGCCCTGCCATAGCCTGTCTCGCAGATTTTCAATCACTCTCTATCCTCCGGTTGCGTCCCTTCTTTATGGAAGGAAGCAGATACTTCTGTTTTTAACGAATCACTGCCGACTGACGAAAGCGATCTCCGTCCTATCTCACTGACTCCTTGTCTCGGTAAGAGTCCTTGAGGAATTTGTTGCTGAATGGTTACTACAGGATATCAGTAAAAAAATCGATCCCAATCAGTTTAGTTCTCTAAAGGGCACATCAACAAACCACTGCCGTTTATTACATTTAGCGTCAAACTTTTACATTTGCTATTGACAAGTTTTATTACATTTAGTGTTAATTTTTATTACATTTAGCGTTGGTATTACATTTACTGTTGTTATTAAATTTATCGGTGATACAAGCTCTCGCAAAATCAAATTGCCCCCGCCTGGACAGCAGCCGTCGAGAACTAAGTGAAAAAGCCTTAAAAAATGTAAAACGGGACCAGTAAGTTGGCTGTGCCCATCCCCCGGACCAGAGCTAAGGCGATCAACCGGCATCTGCACAATAATAGCGATCTTTGTTTTTAAATGTAACACAGACCGTTTCAAAAAAAGCTTTTTCCAGCCACTACAAGTTTTATAAACAGGCCTTAAAAAATTATTTATACCATTTTTACGCTGCAAGTACTATCCTTATTTCATACCTTTTTATCCATTTCAAATTTTTAGATTTTAGATTTTAACAAGAACGTATAAGTAAGATATAAAGTATTTTACTGTTTGTGCAATTTTATATACTCAATAAACTATTATTATTATTATTATTATTATTATTATTATTATTATTTTTATTATCATTAATATTATTATAATAAAAGCCACATTCGGCTCGTATTTGATTTGAATATAGTTTTTTTTTATTCAGTGGTAATAATAAAACAAAGAACTTAGGCTACAAACTCCTGTGAAAAATATTTGAAATAATTACCTTTCCCTTTCGAGAAAATACGGTATATAGTGCTACAATTTCTGCGACCTTCTAAGACGCATTATGAACTCATTTCAGAACCAGAGTGCACAAAATGGACTGACAGGGAAGATGGGACTCTTACTGCTTTTTACAAAAAAAGAATTGTTCTCAAGTATGGCTGTTGGGGTGGATCGCAAGGGTATGGCAAAGTCGCTGATGATTATGATCTGTGAGTAAAGCTTTAAACTTCAGTTGTTATGAAGTCTTTATACCCTCTTAAGCTCTTTCAGTCTCAGTTGTGTTGGTAAATTCTCCCATCTAGAGTGGTTAACCCTTTCAGTCCCAATTGTGTTGGTAAATTCTCCCATCTAGAGTGGTTAACCCTTTCAGTCCCAGTTGTATTGGTAAACTCTCCCATCTAGAGTGGTTAACCCTTTCAGTCCCAGTTGTATTAGTATTTTCTCCCATCTAAAGTGGTTAACCTTTTCAGTCCCAGTTGTCTTGGTAAATTATCCCATCTACTGAGTGGTTAACCCTTTCAGCCCCAGTTATGTTGGTAAATTCTCCCTTCTAGAGTAGTTAACCTTTTCAATCCCAGTTGTGTTCGTAAATTCTCCCACCTACAGTAGCTAACCTTTCAGTCCTAGTTGTCTTGGTAAATTCTCTAATCTACTGAGTGGTTAACCCTTTCAGTTCCAGTTGTATTGGTAAATTCTTCTATCTAGAGTGGTTAATCCTTTCAGACCCAGCTATATGGGTAAATTCTCCAATCTAGAGTAGTTAACCCTTTTGGTCCCAATTGTGTTGGTAAATTCTCCCATCTACTGAGTGGTTAACCCTTTCAGTCCCAGTTGTGTTGATAAATTCTCCCATCTAGAGTGGTTAACCCTTTCAGTCCCAGTTTCATGGAACAAGTTTGGGAGAATTTTACTTTTGGTCTTCAGATGAATTCTATTATGTTGTCATTTTATTTACCTATGGTAAGAGAAGTTGATATGTTGTATTCAGAATATATTATAAACCATGGACCTAGTCTTCGGAGATAATTTTTAACTGTTTTTATACGTTTTATTTCGGTGCGATTTTATATATTTTTCAAATACTTTTAAGATAATTATACACACACTGGTTGTATCAATTGTGGTTTTGTTTATATACAAGGTTGGTGTCGCAAGGGGGTGATGGGGATGGGGGGTGGGGGTGACTCTTTACCTCTCAGACTATTAGTGCATTTTTTTTTTTGGCAGCGAGATAAATTTGCCACTTTTCCTCTACAAAACAAAAGTTTCTATAAGAACTTCATAGGGAAAACCCGACCAAGTTAAACCTTTACAAGTTCGGGACAGAGTTTATTGATGAGAACCGCAAGTCCTTCTTTAGACGTTTCGAATAAGCGGTTTGATTGGGGTTGGAACTGCAGACCCCCACTAGATACTAGCAATGCATTGTTGACGTTTTTGACCCTGATCGATTGGAATGAAAAAAATTTTGATCAATTTCCATTAAAACATTCCATTTAACAAGACTTGATTAATTTCTAGAACAATCATCAAATAGGTGTAATACGTTGATTTAGAAAACAGTGAAAAACCGGGTGAGTTCGAACACAATGCGGGTGAGCGGGCCTTGACAGCACTGTAATTGGTAATTATTACCGAAAATAACAAAGCCTGAACAATGAAATACTTTTCAAATACGCCCAAAATACGTAGAATGGGAATTTGAGCGAGTGTAATACTATAGCTAGTTTCTTCATTTTAACCGGGAAAGCATATTTCTCAGGCGCGCCTTTGGTGCTCACTAAACTGACTTCTCTGCCATTATCCCAATCATTAAGCCGGCCTAGTATATTTAACATGTACATTTATTCGCTGAAGTTAATATCTGGCAGCGAATAATCGTTTTGGGGATTATTCATCACCCAGGTATCAGTGATGCGAAGTAAGAGTAAAGTAGTAAAAGATACTCATCATCGAGAAAAAATAACTATTACTAAAGATATGAGAGCTCCATTCAAACCAGTTCTATTAAACTAGGCACCACTGTTTACATTTTGTTGTAAATGGACAAATATGTGCAAAACACATTTTTTGTTATCATTTGCTTAGTCGCACATACCGACATTTGAAGCATTTTCACCAAGAATTTTATTCTTCACCAGTTAGTACAATTGTCAAAGGGATATTGCTTTACCTTTGAAAAATGTTATGCAAACTTAGTACATCAGCCGCGACCAATGGGAGCAGCGAGACTCTATAATCACAGGTATTTTTGTTTCAGATGTTTTAAAATTTACGACCAATGTTATGAGAGGCTTTTGTCGATGGTTTCGTGCAAGCACGTGGGTCGTCATTACCCATATCCTTACACAATCTACCACAGTTACCGGGTCACTCCTTGCAATAAAGGGTGTGGTATGTTATTAAAGTTCCTATTTAGCTTAGTTTTATTCGTTTTATACTACTGTTGTCATCCATCTAAAGAACTCAGAATTCGAATAACTGAAGAAAGTTTCCGGTCCTAAAATATGCTTTTAAATCAAAGAAAAATAGTAATGTGGGTGTTTACCGGGCGGACGGGCTGGGGACTCGAAACCTATGCCGTAGCAGCAGTGAGTTGTCAACCTCGCACCTAGGCTCTTGAACGGATCCTGGTTGCGGCTGGTCACGTGTCACGCTGTAAAAATTTTCCGCAGCAAGGGTGAGAAATGAAAGCAAATCTGTCATTCTTAGAAAAAATTCCCTGTAGGGAAGGGTGCAGACAACTGCCTTCACTAAAACTCAAAGTACCCGGAAGCCGAACAGTCTTTCACTGTAACGTTCAAAATATTTGATTGTGTAAGTCTGATTTTGTCATACAATCTATCGACTCCATGTGCTTCTTGATTATCTGACATCGGGTTACTCTATCCTAATTATCCCCTTAGCAGCCTAAGAAACACATGTACAATGTTGTCATTAACGCCATGAGATATTCGTTCACACAACTAACAACTATTATGTGACCTAATCTCTAATGAGACATTAACACATTTTTATCTTTAACGCGAAAAAAAAATACTATGAAGGAAAGTGTAATGATAGAAAGTGTTCACGTCCCTTGGGATTTTTTCCAAAGCGATAAACTTTTCTCGAATATCATTTCGTGCCGTTTCCGACTCCTTCGTGACGGCGAATGAGACGCCGAACAACCAAACCCGTATAAAAATTGTTGATCAGCCAAAGCGTTTTGACGGCTTATTGTTTTTGATATTTTGAAACTAAGCGCTATAGTACTTTAAATTTGATAAAGCCAGTGAAGTCAGTTTTTTTGACTCACGATGCTCTCGGAGTCTCGTCCACAGCTACTCAAGTGTAACGACCGCACAGAATCCTTTAAAATGTTGGAGATTTCAGAGCACGTTCTTTGAATATATTGGTGCGGGTATTTTATAATTTTGTCGTGATTTTAGCCTCTTTTAGATATGAAAAAAAGGATAGGAGAAGCTATGAGTCGTTAAAGCTCTCGTATTTAGAATTTAGCAGATTTTGCTTCGAGAATCAGTACAGATGTTTACAAATTTCACACTTGTTTTTTAGACATTTATACGAAGCATTTGCTTGGGATCAAATTTTTTTCACTTTAGGCCATCTTTACTTGCAAAATCGATTTATACGCTTAAGCCTAGCCTTTCGTTTAACTTTCATGCATCATGCATACGGATTCACAGAGCTAAGTTAAAACATTAAGTAGTTGCACTCTTTTCGAATTAACTTTTGGCGGTTCTCCTTACGGATTACGGGTAATCACTGAATCAAATTTTACTGGCACCCGATCAAGAAAGAGATCGGTTGTCGTCGACAGAAGATACACTGATGTGAAAAGTGATATTGCGTGATTTAAAAATGTTTTTTCAATGATCAGAACATGTTGAATGAACGTTAAGAATTATTTTAGCATGATTTTTTTTGCCGCTCAACCGCTAAACGCATTTGAAGTTTTTGGAGGTGAATACAGACGAGATACATGAACCTCTCCCACCCTTAGACATATCATAGTTGTCACAATGGCATTTTCTTTTTTACCAGTCCACTCTGGTGCCTGTATTATTTAAAATATTATAAATTTAGTTAAAAAAAAATAGATTTTATAGGCACTTTAATGTTTAAGCGCTCTAATAAGGCCATTATCGAATGCAAAGATTGAAGCACAAGATGAAGTCTAAATACCAAAAATATTTAGAGAAACTAATAACTTTGAGTTCCTCTGCCATTATAACCAGCGCTATTCAAAAACTTAAACAAATAAAACCGTGGTTCTGCATGCCCCATACATTTTACCTACAGGCAGACGCTATAATTTGTGGAGCAAACAGAAGATGATTGTTCAATACCGAAGATCGTTAGTCTGGGTTTCCTCTGTACTTTCAATCCTCCAGGCAGTGTAGCTTCTTATGCCGAAGACGCCATAGCAGCTGCACAGTGTAAGTATGACCTTTGCCGCTGTGACTGGAAAGCTGCTCAATGCTTGAAGAAGATGGAAAACGTCTATAACGCAACAATAAAGGAATATAGAGACAACACAGGATGCAATAACACAGGTACTTTCATAGCAATTTCAGTTCCCTTTGCAAGGGTGCTGTTTGTGATGGGGGAGAGGGGAGGATTGGGAACTCCCTCTATTGGTGTGGTAGGTATGACCGTCATAGTTTGCAGGGCTTAAAAATAGACAGTCCGGTATTTTGGGGAGGCTATTAAAGGAAAGCCTGTGTTTAACTAGTATGGTATATTTGAGTCCAAAAACGCGTTATTAACTCCATGCAGTCCTGGGCGGTATTCCGTCTCTTTCAAAAGGGCTAAAAAATGTACACATTAAGTTTTCATGTTCACGTGTCGTTTCGCTTTTCTTGATCTGGTTCTGTTTAATTTCGGTTAAATATTATCAAGAAAAAGCGCAAAGATAATGATGAATCGTTAAAGTAAGGAATGTGTTTGATGAATGCCAATATTACTGTAGTTAAAAACATCAAATCTTAAATGGTATATTTAGGTTAATTTTTAAACAAAAAGATAGTATGTTGGGTGCCTTGGTAATTCTTAGGGTTTTCCGGGAACTTTTCCCGACGGTCATTCGTGACCTTTCGCCCTATGTAAACGCATCCAGAGAACTCCAGTGGATGCCAGATTCCTATCCTCCTCTGGAATCCGGATGCTTTGACCGTACACTCCGTGGATGCTTGATTCCTTGCCAGTGGTGACGGATCCCGATCGCTCTGATGCTTTGGATGTTGAATGCAAGATTTAAACGGATGCTGTATAATGGATGTTACATGGCGCGATCTTTTACTTACGGAGTATTAATGGGGTTTTTACGCTTATAAGCAAAACGTATCACGGGAGTTTTGCCGTGACAAAAACTTTTTTTGTATACATAAATACGCTAAAAAAAACATCCAATCGCCTGCAAGCAAGCTAACGATATGGCCGAACGGCGGGTTTGGTGTACTGTAATTTAAATGGCCTGTATCCTCTTGTTTTAATCACCTGATTGAAACGCATCGATGAAATTGTAACTACCCTTAAAAATAAGATCTTTCAAATGCATTTATTTATCGCATGGTCGTCGTATTTTTTAGGGCTACTGATAGTCAGTCTGGTATTTTTAGGGGTTGTTAAAGGAAAACCTGTGTTAAACAAAGACGCAAAAGTATTGTACTGCTTGCAGTCCTTTGTTTTAACAAACGTGCGTACTGATACGCGCGCACAACACAAGGAAACTTTGCGCTGAACCGTTAGCTATCAATTTAAAATGATAATTTCTAATTAGTATTTTTATGTTAAAAGTCTAGACCGAAAGTTATTTTCTATGGTAGAATATTTTCGTGACTTGATATTTCTTAGGGTATTGTTGGGAGATTTTCGATGGTCATCCCTTTTCACCCGAGAGTACCTCCCTCCAACCGGGACTAAATCTCTTTTTAAATCCACATCACACAGGAAAAGAGTACAAAAAAAACAAAGCTGACATCGCCATTATGATACAAGACAGTACAACAATCAGT